>PVKA01038921.1:0-19868 GCA_004027165.1 Ctenomys sociabilis
CCAGGTGGGTGTGCCTGGGCTTTGGTGGGTTTTCTGGGCTCACAAAAGGATAGTGGATGGTCTTATTCACTGAGTAGGCTGTACTGGGCCCGCCAGCTTTTGCTGGGTCCGGGTCTACAGGCTGTAACCCGAGAAGGCTGGGAAAAGTCCCTCTGGTGCAGTGGGCCTGGAGCCCTCACTCATAGGCCAGGCTGTGCTGGGTTTCGGTCCATAGCGTGGGACCGTGGATTGCTGAGAAATGTCCCTCCAGTGTGGCAGGCTAGGAGTTGTCACTCCAGGCTGACCTGCACTGGGTCTGGGGCTGTGGGGTGGGACCAGTAATCACCTGGAAGTGTTTCTCTGGCACAGTGTGCCTGGAGCTGTCACCGGGCCACGTGAGGTGACGGGCAGCTTAATCCCTGGGAAATGTATCTCAGGCACGACGGGCCTGCGTTTCTACACTCACTGACCTTTGCTGCCCAGAGAATCGGGGAAATTCCCACTCAATCAGTGGGCTTTAGGTCAGGGGATCCAGGGAGGTGTTGGTGAGTGGGTCCTGAAGTTTCAGGCCCGTCACTGGCTTGGAGGGGTTGGGGACAGGGATCCGCGAAGCGCGTGTGGGAAGAAGCCAAAGGCTCTCCCTCAGACTCACCACACTCTCACTGTTCTGGGAAGCCTGGTGGGTCCTGTAAGTTCGCTCTCGCTGGGAGAGCTTGGCGCGGGATCCAGGAGGCCGCTGGAGTCAGCCACTGTCTCAGGCTGGTCTCTGGGGCTGAGCAGGCACGGGCGGGATGGAGCAGGATGGCGAAGTCGGCCGCGCTGTCTCTGGCCGGTCTCAGGGGCTAGGCGGGGCCTGGCGGGATGGAGCGAGATGGTGGAGTTGGCCGCGCTGTCTCTGGCAGGTCTCAGGGGCTGGGCGGGGGCTGGCGGGATGGAGCAGGATGGCGGAGTCGGCCGCGCTGTCTCTGGCCGGTCTCAGGGTGTTTGCCCCTATTCGATGAGTTGTTTTCATTCTCATTCATGGAGTTGTGGTCATTTTGATCCCTCTCTACAACATCTTTTAATAGTCTGTGTAGGGTTGGCATGATCATCATGAAATTCTCTAGTTGCTCTTTGTCATGGAAGTATTTCACTTCCCCATTAAACTTGAAAGAGAGTTTTGCAGGGTATATCAGTCTGGGTTGGAATTTATTTTCTTGAAAGTCTTGAGATACTTTGCTCCATGCTCTTCTTGACCTGATGGTTTGTGAAGAAACCTACTGTCATTCTGATGGGTTTTCCTTTAAATGTGATCTGTTGCTTTTCTCTAGTGGATTTTAATATACTGTTCTTGTGCTGAATTTCTGGGATTTTTACTAATATGTTTGGGTGTGGTTTTAATTGGTTTATGTTATTTGGAGTTCTTTATGATTCAGTTACCCAAAAGTCAGATTGTTTTCCTTTATTTGGGAATTTTTCTGCTATTACTTCTGCCCATATTCTTTTTTTATTAGCAGAATATATTTAATAAGGGAAAAAAACCTCCTGTCTGTCTCTTGGAGGGGGGGCCAAGAGAGTTGTCTCCACCATATTCCTTTTATGTCATTTGTATTAGCTCATTTCTCATTGATACTTATTAGTGTTAGTTGTTCATCTTTGGATAGTCTTGCAGATGATGAATTATTTTTTCCTGCATTCTAGTTGTTTTTAAGAGATCTTTTCTGACTTGCTGTAATGTCTGAAAATCTACTTTCACTTTTATTCAAACAGTTTTGCCAGCTTGTGATTGATCTTTTAACTTCTTGTGTTTCTCTTTGAATCTGCTTCATGCATTCTATTTCTTTCCTGTATTGTTCATTCAAGGATTCCATCATTTTTTTATTCTCCTTTATTTTTTCAGTGTCTTCTTTAGAAGTACTTAGTAATTCTTTTATTATAGTTATCATTTTTTTCTTTACTTTGGAGATTATTTCTGATCTGATTTCCTCTGTACCTTTCTGCAGTTGTTTCTTTACTTCAGACACTATTATTTCAGAGATTTCTGGCATGTGGCTTCTCATTTTTTCTATGCTATTTTCTCCTTCTTTTTTGAGTAGGCTCAGTGCCTGAGAATGCATTTTGCTCCTTTACTTTGCCATTTTGTATGACACTGTCTTCTGACCTTTCATGCAGAGCTTTGGTATAGTAATTACCTTAGCACCTACCGATATTATTAGCCAGGGGATGTGGTTCAGGCAATTACAGTTTTGCATTGACAGTACTGCAATCAACAACACTAATAATGAGTAGTGAGATTTAGCAATTGACAAACTTTTATAACTAATGGGTTTGAATTTTAAAACCACAGGGACAAGCATTATGATTGTATATCTAAGCAGATATTAAATCGGGAATTTGCATTTAAATTAGTTCCCCTAAGTTCTGTCTGATCAGCTCCCCTTGATATTCCTGGAGTCTTCACAAGGACTTTCATCCAAGTTACCTGTTGCCCCTCTCTTGATCAAGACAGAGAGAATGAGAGAGAAGGAGAGGGAGAGGGAGATAGAGAGAGAGAGAGAGAGAGAGAGAGAGAGAGAGAGAGAGAGAGAGAGAGAGAGGAGAGGATGCTCTCATAGATCTGGGTCTAGCAATGTTTCTCAGCTTACCAGGTTCAGATCTACCAAGTTTGAACTCATCCAGCTGTGCCTGGCTTGGATCTGGCTGCTGTACTGTAGTGTGTAGCAATCAACCCTATGTGCCCCATTGGCAAATTGGTATGCCCCTGGATTAGATGGCTGGATCTTATTCCTAGCCTTTCTGCCAGGAGTTTCACAGCAGGGCCTGGCCACTATTTGGAGGTAGGTTCCAGTGGCTTGTGGGTTCCATGTGCCAAGCTACTGGCTGGAGGCAGGATGGTCCAGTGGGTGCCAAGTCTAGCAGACAAATTTTCTAACAAGCCAAAATGCATATCATCTGGAGTCCAACAACCAATGCAGTTCTTCTTCCTAGCAGAAACCTCCCTATCCTGGTATTGACAGGTAGGATTTCTATCAATACTCTGGCCTTCTGAGCTCTGACCAGAATCTCCCATGCAGAATACCGACACTGTTCCAGTGTTACTCTTGTCAGTGACATCTCTGAACCCTTCCTATCTCCTCTCATAAGACATTCCTAAAGGCTTTTAATATACATGGCCAAGTTTAGCTACAGCAAAGATCCTTTTTCTCTGGTACCAAATTCTGTCTTGTTTGCTTTTCATTCATTGGTATGGCAAATACACAACACCTAGAAATAAGGAAGGAAAGGTTTATTTAGCTCAAAGGGTGTGGAGGTTTCAGTCCATACTCATCTGGCTCCAAGGGAGAATGGTACACAGCAGGGGGTAACAGTTCATGGTGGTGGAAAACAACAAAACAGCAAGAGCAAACTGGAGGAATCATGGCAACAGTGGCTACAGAAAGGAAGTCTATCTCCCTTATGTTGCATTCAGGGTATCTGAGCCAGGCTGTGTGTAGCACACACCCATAATTACAGCAGCACTTGCACCCATAATCCCAGCACTGGCTTGTGAACTGATCACAAAGTCTAGAAGTCTACCCTATCACAAGAAGCTTTAGAAGGACAACTAGACAGAAACAATAATAAGTAAAAGCAAGGATGAATAAAAGGGCAAAAGAAAGAATGGAATAAGGTATATTCCTGTATATATATGCAGGATAGCTTGGATAATTGTCCTGATGATCTCTACCGGTCTTTTCCAAAAATTATTAAAATGTTTTGCTGATGTTTTCTTTTTATTTCTAAACCAATGTTTTAAGTTTTTATCTGGTAAGTTAAACAACTAACTTAAATGTAACATTATGCAACACAGGAACTATTGTTGAATTCCCACGGCATTGTGTAATGAAATTTTGAACAGTTTCTAACACATTTTTAAACTATTTTGTGCTCTTTAAGAAATAAAGACAAAATAAAAAGTTCTGGATATTTTAAATGTTAAATGATGAGATTGGTCATTGTCCAATGGTTAATTTTTCTATATATAAAACAATAAGTTTTTCTCATTAAAAGACTTAGGGGGGCCAGGGAGATGACTCAGTAGAAGAAGCACTTCCCCAACTATAAAACTTTTAATTGACTTGCAGAAATTAGATATATTTTATCAGAACTTAGTTAACAAGAATACAATCATAGATATGCCTAGGGATCAAGTCCTGTAAAATAACATCTAAATAGGAAATTAGAGTAGTCCACTACAATGTATAAGATGGACATGAGGGTATACTTGTCTACTTTTTTTTTTTTTTTTTGAGGATTTCAATCTTTTTTAAATTTTTTTTTAGTTTCTAAGCTGATTAAGTCCATTTTCGAGTGATGCCTAATCTCATCAATCTAGCAGGAGAGACCGGACAACCTGTCCGAGAGTATAGCACCACTAAGACCAGGCCAAAAAATCACTAAAACATCACCCAAAATAACTTAGAGGAAAGAGCGGTCTGCGGAACTTCGCCGGGGTTGTCGCAGTTGGTTTTGACCTTTAAGAGAGTCAATTCTGGAAAACAACCAAAGTTCTTTGAATTTTCATGTGCATTGGAACATGATTGGAAGAGTAAGGTTTCGTGATAAGATGAAGACCATAACAAAAAAAAAAAAAAAAAAAAAAAAAAAAAAAAAAAAAAAAAAAAAAAAAAAAAAAAAAAAAAAAAAAAAAAAAAAAAAAAAAAAAAAAAAAAAAAAAAAAAAAAAAAAAAAAAAAAAAAAAAAAAAAAAAAAAAAAAAAAAAAAAAAAAAAAAAAAAAAAAAAAAAAAAAAAAAACCCTCTTGCTTAGCCCGGCAGTGCTTATTTTTCTTACCTATCCTGATGAAGATGTCTTAAAAGATATACAAGGAGCAAAATACAGTTGTTAAGAGCTAAATTCTGCTCTCAATAAGGGAGCAGCTAGAAGATAAGTGGTACTGGATCCAATAAATAATGCAAATGAAGACACCTATAATTTTCACCTGCCTTCCTGTTAGATGTCAGGCAGCAGCAGCATTCGCCATATTTTTCATTGTACCATGTAAAGATGAAAGCATTCCAGAACTAGCAAACAAGAAACAGACAAATCTGCAAGACAATTTAGGAAGAAGACCAAGAGCTGGGTATAAATTTTGACTCCATGGTTGCACACACCACAATCATGACCAATAACAAAAACTGAAGCAGCGAAGACTAACTAAACCAGACATTTAGACCATATGAGGAGAGGACTAAGAGTGGAACAAAAACTGACACTGTATGCAGAGCAAAGTAGCTTACAACAACTCGCTTAGTAAAGGGCAGTATGTGCCAGGAGATGATCTCCTCAGCACAAAACCTTACATCTGACTTGCATGCCTGGACTGCTGATTTATATATTTTCATGATTGCTAAATTATGGAGGGGGCTGAGCGCCAAAACTGTGCGATGGTGAGGTCCCCGAGAGGGAAGTCTTTCTGTTAAGCAGACAGGCAATGAGGTGGCTGGGTTTGAATTGTTGTACTTTTTTTTTTTGTTCATTGCGTTTTTATGAACGACAACAACAACAAAGCCCAACCCCTCACACCACTTCATTGGCATCGTGGGGGCAGGAGCCCTATTCTAGCTGTCTGCCCATTGGTCCAGCCTGGTCTCGGGCCAAGCGCCACTAAAATTCATTGTCATTGCTCTTTCCCCAATATTGCCTCAGTTTCATTTCGATTTTTAGGAAGAATACCCAGTTCTTTTTTTAACAGTCTTATAGGAAAAAGAGCATTTAGCTTTTTGCATTTGAGAGAAAGGACTTTAAAGGTGGTTCTAACCTAACTCTTTCGATGTCCATTCAGTATAGGGACTCGGCTTAGTATTAAGCTTGGTGAAGGATATGAAGATGACTGAAGAAAGGACTTCTTTCAAGTTTAAAGTCATGAGGGAAATGAGGCAAGCACATAACCACAGACTATGCTCCAGGATTGCTTTCTCTCCCACTAAAAGAGTAGGTTTAGCGGAAAAGTAGCAGGGTTTTAGGAGAAAGGGTGTTTAAGACCTACCATACCTAATTCTTAGGTCCTTGACTAATAAAAATGTTTAAAAGCATTTGCTGTCTCCCTTGCTCAGGTACACTTTGCAGAACTGTTCCTATAGTGTTCTCTTCAAATATAGAACAGTTCCTAGAATTTCTGTTTTCTCAAGAACACTGGAGTGGGAATTCTTATTCCTATCCCATAAATGAAGAAACAGGTGAAATGACTTCAACATGAAAAACAGCAAAGGCTAAAATTAGATTCCACATACAGGTAATCTTTTAATAGCACCAAGACTGACTCAGTGCCAATGAAAACTGTACCCCAGGCCCCCACTAAACTAGTATTATTAAAAATAGTCTTATGTAAACAGTTCAAACAACCTAATAGTAAAATGATACAAGAGTGTAAATTATTAACTCATAAATCACCAATTATCTTTAATATAATTATATAATACATATTTTCGACTTTAGGTCAGGTTGATGGTGGATACTAATACACTTCTGTCTAACTAAATGTAAAACACCAATTAAATCTGCATAGCATCCCTGGACTGTTAAAATTACTAAAGAGCACAGTATATAAACTCTTAAGGATAGGAAAATGGGAAAGAAAAAAAAAAAAAACTTTCACAAGGGACCTGCTTGCTATGAGTGTTCAGGCTCAAGCGAATAGCCAATAGCCACGGGAAGCACAGCACATCCTCACCAGAAGAGCACAATGTAAGCAGATCCTGTAGAGATAATGCAGGAATTATCAAAATGCTTGCCATGCTGGAATTTCCTTCTACTGACTGTTCTTTAAGTAAATAACTGACTTGAAACCCACGTATTAGCACAGCCATAATACTACAAATATACAATATTATGAATTTCCAGTTTTTGCAACACATATTTTACAGGGTAGAGTTTATAAAATTATATGTATTTTTATTGTATTGATTTGTTTATACTCTAGGACTTCACAAAGTTAAAAAACTTCTCAATCCCCTTCCTGCCTACCAATACATAAGTGATAAGATGGTCTGAGTTAGTGTCCACTGAAAGGAAAATTGTCAGTAAAGTGAATCTAATAACTAAGTCTGGAGTGATTGTGTGTAGGGAAGGAGTGCTGTTGAGGCTCCCTAGATATGCTGGAACACTGTATCATTTTTCCCTTCCCTAGGGCTGTCACAGTTAAGAAATGCACTCCCTTGCATTCCCCAGTGAGAATCCCTCCTGCCATAAAAGGCCCTAAACATGCACAGTATAGTAGAAAAAGCATAGGCTTTAGAATCAGCCTAATATCCAAACGCTATTATTGTCAGATCATTTGGTATCTCTAACCTCAGTCCTTTGCTCTGTAGAAGGAAGTGCGATGCATTTAGTCACAATTAAGTAATGTGTAAAGCACCCAATACTGTGTCTGACATAGTAACTGCTTAATGAATGGTTGCCGCTGTGACATGGAAAAAGAAAACCATGCCCATGTTGTCGCCTCGGATTTTAAAGCCTGGACTGAAGGACAAAGTCTTGAGATTGTTTCTGCAGGTGAGGAAGCTAGCACCAAAAGTTTAGCATTTCTACATTTAGCCCTGTGTCAATATATGTTGAAGACATATTCTACTTCACAACCCCTTCCTCTGTGCCTAAGCAAAGGAAAGAAAAAGGAAGAATCATGTATTCAATGAAAAGATTTTACTTTTTTCTTAAAGTTTTTAAAAAATAAATTTAAATGCCGGGGAGATAGCTCAATAGAATAAGCACTTGCCTGGCATGCACAAGAGCCTGAGTTCAATCCCTGGTGCCACCAAAAAAAAAAGGTTATATATTTTCGGAAAAACAAACATTCAGAGCATTTCATCAAAAAGGCAAAAATAGCTGTATTCATCACAAAAGACAGAAAAATACTTAAACCTTGATAAGATTAAATGGACTTCTTCCCTGATTTGAAGAAAATTCCAGATTCCATATATTTTAGAATAGCACCATCATTTAGTAGTAGTAAAAGATTAGGAAACATTTAAACAACAGTAATCTTGGCCTTTAGTTGTTTCAGTACATGTAAAGAATTCTAACAATAAGTTCAGGTAATTAAGACAATATTAACGTATGCTTATAATTTTATACTCAAATTACACAATCCTCAGGATTGTGCGATAGAACAAAAGTGCTAGTCAAGAAATCTCCCAAACCCATTTGGTTGAAAAGAGACGCACTGAGGCTATTGTCAAGGCCTTCCTCATTATAGCCCGCCCTGTGACCTCCAGGGTGTACTTTTTATCTTCCTTTTTTCCTCCTTTACTCAGGCCCAAGCTTGTTCTGCAAAGCCAGTTTCTCCCTCATGCTTCACTTTTATTTTTTCTCATAAACTTTGCCATTGCTAAAAAAAAAAAAAAAGAACAGAGAAATACTGAGATCAAATAGAACTGTACCGTGAAAAATGAAAAGCCATTGATGAATAATCATGCCATGGGGCCGGCCTGATAGTTCAGAGGATTAAAGCGCCTGCTTAGGCAGAGAGCAGCAGCCAAGGTTTGATCCCCAGTGTGCCTTGCCAGCCCCACCTGCAGGATGTGCTGAAACTGTGATGGAGACTGGGCATGGTGGCATGCCTGTAATTCCAGTTCTTGGAAGGCTGAAAACAGGAGAATCACTATGAGTCCAATCTATGTGGTGAGACCCTGTAGACCCTGTCCTAAATACAGAAAAAAAAAAGTATGCACACGGTACTAAAAATATGAAAACAGGATGTTTGGAAGATTAACCTGGGAACATCTAAGACTTAAGGAGGAGGAAATTTCCTTTACTATCTGAGATTTATTGAAAAGTACCAATTTCTTAGGATACAAATAGCTCAGGGGATTAGAGCACTTGGAAGCAGGCAAATGATCAGGGGTTCGATCCCTGGGTCTGCCACCCCGGCCCTGGGTCTGCCACCCCGGCCCTGCCTCTGGGCCACACTGAAACAGTGTTTGAGCCTGGATGTAGTGGCATGCTGCTGTAATCCCAGCTCTTGGGAGGCTGTTAACAGGAAGATCACTCTGAGTCCAGCCTAGAAGTGAGACCCTGAATACCCTGTAGACATTGACTAAAAAGTGAAAAAAAAAACAAAAAACAAAGATTAATTGCATTAATATGGATTTTGTTTTTACAACTGCTCCTAGCTTTTTGCAGAGGGTACTGAACCCAATCATACCTGGACAGATATAATCCTACGTCACAATTAACTACTGTAAATATAAAAAAGAAAAGGCAGAACTGCAGAGGACCAACTTGACACAGTCCAGAGCAGACAGTGGATAACATTAATAAATTGATGTAAAAGTGAATTGTACCAAGAGTGTGGGCTCATGCTAAATTACCTGTGGTAACCACCAAGTCTGATGTGCAGATGAAATGAATACCCAGGCTAAAGGCCAGGGCAGAAATGACCAATTGGTGTCTGAAGTTCTTGAGTCTCAAAGCAAGATAACAATACAGTTGGGGACATTGTCTTATCTAAGTTTCCTTCAAGCACAAAAGTCCAGATAATCAGGTTACTATTTAACCTTGTTCTGTTCTTGCATACCTGTCCAGAAATGTTTCTCCTCAGACCTTGACCCATGCCTGCACCAGCAGTGTCCTTCCTATCTCTCCTGCAGCAAACCAGCATACATTCCAATCAACCTGTGTCATTAATAAAGGTGGGGGAATGTCTCTTACTCTTAGTCTTTCATTGGACTTCAACTAATATGCTGTTCCTAAACTCAAACAAATATCATGTCAGTCTGTTGTTCCTTAGTAACATCCCTGAGAAGATCAGTGATCTCAGGTCAGTGTATCAATATCATGCTACATTCTGCTGTCTTGTTCTGTGTTCTTTACCCATCTTATGTCCTCCATGAAGCTCCACCAAACACTGTTGTATAACATAAAAAAAGATGTTTGTCATATTGTATCACAAAATAAAAACCAAAAAATAATCTGTAAATTTAAGTCATTAAAGCTTGATAGTAAGAAAAATGGAAATACCAGTAAGGTCTCAGCTACAGATTAAAGTCTCTGTATACAGGGGCACAGAGAGCAGTTGAAATGAAAGTGGTTATGCAAAATCTCATGGAAACCAAAGGACTCGGGGAGGAGTGAGGGGTAGGAGCAAGTGTGGAAATCTGAGTGATGGTGGAATACTTGTAGAGAAAGGAGCTATACTATAAATAAGGTGGTAGAGAAGATGGGAATTCACTTAAAGTGGGCATGAAGTGTTATAAAAATATGGTCAACCAATGAGATTACAAGAACCATTGTGCCATTGTTGAGGCAAAATAAATTAATTCCAGTACCAAACGGGGAAGTGAGTCACATAGCAAGCTGGCAAGAATATGGGACAGGGTCTCTTCCTCTTGGGGGTTGCACTAGTGATTTCTTTAGACTCTTTCAAGGTGATTGATATCTATTTAGAATATCAATCTCTGGCTCCCATTCCTAGGGAAGTATGTGGCTACCTTTGTTTACTCTTTTGTCTTGAGGTCTCGCCAATAGCAGGGAGTGTCTGTCTCTTCCAAAATTGTAAAATCGTCAGTGTTCTTTATATTGTCTCTTTGAGGGCCTAGCCCTGCTTACTGCAAAGTCTGGGTCCAGACTGAGTGTCACTGGACAGCAGGCAGACTCAGAGAGCAGAGGTGGAGCAACCAAGAGGTGGTGGGCGCTGAAGATCTGGCAAGAAAGTGGCAGAATCCAAAGTAATAGTAAATATTTTGATCTCTAGATACTAGTCACTAATTCTGAACTTCAAAACAGGGCGAACTTAGGTGCAAGGGCAATGTGTGGGCTGATGTTCCACATGAAAATATGAAATTCTTACTGTCCAATTTTCAGTCTATTGGTGGTAATAGGTTTGGGTGTATTTTTTATTTTTTTATTTTAGTGGTACCAGGGATCAAACACAGGACCTTTCACTTGCCAGGCAAGCACTTATTCCACTGAGCTATCTCCCCAGCCCGAGTATATATTTTATTACAGTATACATTTTATACAGCTTTAAATTAAATTCTACATGATATGGAAAAATTTTTTTTAATAGGAAACAATCCTAGCTTGCTGGACCTAGGTTAAATATCTCCAATTATTTTTGTGTTAGATAGGAGAAATTTTATGGGAGACTTGATAGATGCTGTACCCAAGAAAGAATAAAGAGTTCAGAGGGGTAAAGAACTGTGGAGGGTTCTTTTGAGAAGGAAATGAAGGTTCCTGCACTTGGGCTGCTGACTGAAGGGTGGCAGGACTCCAAGGGACCAGCATAAGGGCCAGTTTTCTGAACAAAAACCACAGAGTCAACAAAGGCAAAGCAGTAAAGACTCATGGTGGAGTAGCAGGAAACAGGCCCATGCAACGCAAAGCACTGAGAAGCGGACACTGAAGAGCCCTCTGCAAGCTTTGGGAGCACTGAACACAGCACTCCTGGTCTTAATGCTTGCCTGCATGGATTTTTGGATTTGCTCTCTCATATTCTTTCTAACCCATATTTGTGTCTTTTGGAATAGGAATGTCTTCCTTATGCCATTATGTTTTGAAACTCTTTACCTTTCTTTCATTTGTACAAAGGCTATGATGAGTCATTAAATCTCAGTGGGGATATCAGATGTCGATCTTTCTTTCATTTGTACATGGGCTACAATTTGTCATTAAAACTCAGTGGATACTTTAGCCCAGGATGCTTCTGCAATGATGAAACTACTAGGATTGTCCCAACTGTTAGAGCTAGAATTTTGCATAAATGCAGGTGCTTAAGTCTTGGGAAATCACAGGTGAAATATTATAGCTCATGACTAGATTTTCTTGCAAACTCATGTGGCTTCTAAGATGGGGCTGACTCTATAGTGTTTGAATGTGGATTAAGGGTGTGATTCTGAGATTAGTCCAGAATTCCTCAGCTTATTCTGTTGTCATAACCTTGGGTGGAAACCCAGAGGGAGCTCAGGAATGTAAAGACACCACACAGACCTACTGTGTAGAAAGTCAGACAGAAAGAACTGGAACTTCCTGGCGGGCAAAAGTGTGGATTGTGGAAGGTATCCATTTGTTCCAAATTACAAAAAATTGTTTTCATTTAAATTTTTGTAACAACATTGTTTGCTAATTTTCTTTCATCTTTGCTAGATCGCTAGAGTTCTGGAGCCCTTTTCCATTATTTCTCTCTTTCTATATTCTTACCTTTATATATGATATATTGCCTCTCTGGTTTTTGATTCTTTTCTCACACTGTACTTCCAGTATTTGGACTGGAAGAACCATGGAGTGGTTCTTTTCTAACTAAGGCTAATTGGGGTTTTACACATTTTGCTTATTTGCATGATAAGAAAAATTCTTTTTGTGGTGAAAAAGGAGCACTTCTCCATTGTTGGTGGGAATGCAGACCGGTAAAACCACTATGAAAGTCAATGGGGAACCTTCTCACAAAAAACTTCTTATCTCAGTTTGAAATCTTTATACATTTATTTAACTACACAGTTGTTTTATACTATTTGTGTTATGTTTTAATTTTTCAGTAATTCCAAATAATGATTCTGTATCACCTGGCAGATGTTGGTTCCTTTTCTCCTGTTGTTTGCTTGTTTTTAAGGTATCCCTCATTGATTAGTCACTGGCAAGAGCCTTCTCATCTAGTTCTGACACAGTGCCCACATTGCTCAGCTAAAATAACTGTATTTTCAGTAGAATTTTTAACCTTCTATATTTCCCTTTGGATCTTTCTTGTGGACTGTTCTTTTCTAAATTGGTTATTTTTATATTGTTTTGCTGTCGTTTGCCTCTGCCCGTTTTTCATTAGTATCTTAGCATTTGATCCAGTTTTATGTTATCTTTGTTTGGAATTATTTGGTTTATCTCTGCTAAGTTTTTATTGGCATCTCTTATGGATTTCCTAATGCTTTATTTTTTTTTAATTTGGTACATTATCTTCTGACCTCTTTTTTTAGCTGTTGACATCTCCTGTAAATTTTCCGAGGACCTTACTGATCTATTTTGCTACCTCCTCTTTCATCCTTTTGTATAATTCAGCTGTGTCACTCTTGGTTTCTTACCTTTGATACTCCATATATAAAAAGAAAATATTAGGAACTTTTGAATCTGATTCATTACATTTTGTTCTCATGATCCTAGATTTTCTTGGTATCTACTCTCTCTCTCTCTCTCTCTCTCTCTTTCTCTCTCTCTCTAGGTATACGGGGGCCTGTGATATTGCTGTGGCAGGCTTTGTTGCTAATGTGGAGACCTCTTAAGTTAATATCCAGCTCTCAATGGTGTCCTCTGTACTTGGCTGATTATGTAGTTTCACTTCTGTTTCAGAGTCCCACTACGTCCATTTACTTGGAAGTGTACTTTATAGCCTGTCTCAACATGTATTTCTCCAATATGCATTAATCTAGGCATAAGTTACTGTATTGCTCATGACTCAAGGCAATTACGAGGTTAACAGTTTAAATAAACTAAATAATAGCAACAATGATGACACCTTGACTGTAGGTAGAAAATTATCAACAATAGTAACATTAAAATGAAATTGGATAATCACAAAACCTAACAAGAAATAAGAGAAAGATCCATAAAAATAGAATGAACACTAAGAGAAAGCAAATATTTGTTGGTCAAATAATCCTATAGCAAACTTTAACTTACAATAGTTGACTTACAGTTGTCCTATTATAAATATGTACTCAAAGATTAATTTTTCCTCCAACACAGGAATAGTACTTTGTAATAATCATGTGAAACTTGAAAGTTATACTAGTAAAGGTAGAGGCATTTTGAAACCAGAGAATAATTAAATTTTGAAAAATTAATAAAAGGGATAAGAAAAAGACCAAAGAAATGAAACTAAAGGGACCTATTGAGAACCTGTTACAGGTAGTGTCTAGATATTCCTCCAAACTCACATGCAGTCACAGGAGGCACTTTGTGGAGGTGGCTGCATTGAGGCTTTGATCTTCTGGACTCAAGGATGTGATGCTAGGATTTACAACTTGAGAGCTACCTGCCCTAAGAATAGAGATCTGGCTAAGAAAGAAGGACAGGAAGAGGATCATCATTTTGCTCTTTTCTGTCACTTGCTTTTTGTATTCTGACTGCCCTGCTTTACCATGCACTCTTTATTCTGAGTTGGCCATTTGCCGCTTTGGTGATTTCATTGAGTGGTAGCTTTTAAGAACCTGAAGTTTTGGAATTCAGCCTGTCATGATTTCTTTTCTCTTCTCCCCCCAATGTCACTTACAAAGTCAGCAGTACAGAGGGATTTGGCTGTTAGAATGATCTAGAAAATCCAGATTCTACAGAACAATGCCATTGCTAGGAATACATTAAGATATTGAGGGGAATCTTGCATTTTCTTAATAATTAAATGCTGTGATGCTTCTTGTTCCTTGGAGACTATTAGGTTTTAGAGCTAAACAAAGTATGTGTCTTAAAATTATTCTTGCTATAAGGAGAAAAGTAGGTATTATTTTCTATTTTTCTGCTAAAAGAACTAAATTAGTATTTTGATCTGATGTAATTCTACACAGTCACAGGTCACAAGGTTATCTACACATTGGAGGTTGCTAACAGGGAATATGGTGAAGGGAGTCAGACTCCTGGCAAATGTCAGACCAAAGAGATTGGGTCTATACCAGGATTACTGGAACAAGAGTGCTCAAAGGAGTTCTTAGGTGATCTTGATATTGAGAACCTGCTGTTTAAAAAAGGAGGAATAGAGGAAAGCAAAGTGGGACTCAAGGCAAGCTTGGAGTCCAACAATGAACAAGGAGCCTTCAGTTCAAGGGATACTTGTTCAAGACTTGTTTTCTACCTAGTATTCAATTGATTCCAGAAACCTCATGCAGGCATAGTTGGGACTTCTTAGGCTGTACCTAGAATGTGTCATGTGGGAATGAAGTTTGAATGGTAACTCAAGGAGTCCATTGAATGTCTTGGTGTATGTCAGGGTAGGAGGTAGTGCTGCCTTCCCTAAGTGTGGGTAGCATAGATGAAGTATAAAGGAGAAAAAGTGGGCTAATTACCTGACTGTTGCTTGTCGTAGTTTACTGCTGCCTTGCTGCCTTTGCTCCCCATAAAATGTTTGCGCCTTCTGATGTCACTCTGCCTTGCCACACTGCCTCAGAGCCACATAATTATGGATGGATACCGCTACCATCTGTGAAGGGACTACAATGTTCCTCTTTCAAATTTTTGTGTCATAATTTCTTTGAAGCATAGAAAATGAGACAAACTGTCTAATGTCTAAGCACTCTCACATGAATAGGAACCCTTGCCTCTACTTAATTGCCTTTGTGTCCTCTATTTTTTATAAGAAACCCTAAGCAATTATACTACCATAATGGGGATGCAACAAGGGAAGTCTCAGGTATACCCGTGTTGGGACCCAAGGAAATGGTTTACCCTGGATTTGAAACCCGTGAGAGCTTCATCTTGGGGCAAAGAGCATGGATCTTTGGGGTTAATTTTGAAAGGCTGGGTCACCACGAGTTATTCCAACAAGAACTATCTGAGAGTTGTCAAAAATTTGAGTCCCAGATGTAGGGGATATGTATGGGAAGGCTTCAGAGTAAAGAGAAGATGGTTCTAAATAAGGTAGAATTAAAAGTAGCTTGTAATTTGATCAGGATGACTTTCTGCATTTAGAGTAAAGTGTGTCAGAATACTAGAAAGGACTGTGAGAAATGTCCGTTAAGCAAGAAGATTAAGAAGGAAGTACAACATAGTGTTCTTTGTGGCTTGTTATCTTTGCTCTTAAGCACATTAACAACTGGTAAACACACCCAAGAAGGCATTCAAAGAAGCCTATGTTCTCCCTGTATCAATAAAGCATCTTATCTTGTTCCCTTCTTCTTCAACACAATCCTAGACTCCTCATGAATGAGGGAAAGGTGAGAGCTTGATGACAAATTCAACCTCATTTTTCTCAATTTTCATATTCCTCATGTTGAGAGCCTAGAGAGAGGTCCTGATTTGGTGGTATGTGCTTGCAAATTAGATGGTCATCTCTCTCTACTAAGGGAAGACTGTCACACATGTCTGATCAAAGTGCAGTCCAGGTGAAAGTTTATAATCTTGTCTAGGGCCAGGAAGATAGCTCAGAAGTCTAAAAAGCATGCTTAGGCAGACTTAAGCATATGCAAGGCAGTTTGATCCCAGCCACCACATGCCATGCCAGCCTCACACCTAGTGTGGGCAAAGAAGGCCACAGAAAAAGTTTATGTCCTTGTTTCTTGGGGTACTGTTTGCTCAAGTGCCCATCTATCCACAGATGAGACAAATGTAGATGGTGAAAACTGCTTTCAGTGTGTTTTTTCAGTCAGTGTTCCACTGGAGGGAGGGCTTAGGCAATAGGAAGAGCCATTTTTTTGGATGTGATATTTTAGTTTTTGTCCTCTACCACAGTCTTCCTGAAATTTGAGTAGTCCTCTTTATTACTGAGTCCTTGAAGACTGTATGTCAATGTATGAGGTTTTGGTTTCTCTTTTCTAGCTTTCAACTAATGTCATATTTCTCAACACCAAAAGGAATAGCTATGGTTAGCATGTACATAGTCACATCCTCTGTTTATCAACATCAATTAATGTCCCATATACAGAATGTTTCTCAGTCATTGCATTCATTGGCCTATGTTTTACAGTATTATATATAAGGGATGCCTTCCACAATTCAGTACAATATGCATCCTCTTAATCTCTGCAGATAAGAGTGAAAAGTCTCACATGAAGAATGTTGAAAAATATGAACAGTGCTGTAGACTGGTATCTTTAGTCCATCTACATTTGACTTCTTTGAATTTTAACTTCTGTCATGACTGGTTCAACAGAATTTATTGTATAGTCCTTTGGGGGAAGAGTTTCCAAACTGCACATAGTAGGTCTTCTTCTGAAACATTTCGATAAATGTTCTTTACATAAAGAACATTTCATAATCCAAAATTTAATATCCATATTATTGTTAGGCTTTGCATCCTTATGCTGTAAATATAGGAAACTTTCTTCTTTTCCCAAGATTGTTTTATCTCTTTGTGCAGAAGTCTTTGTGTTTCTCGCAGGATTTAAAGCAAAGTAATTGACGTTTTTTCCAAACTTTGTCTTGATTCTTTTCCCTGACTTTGCCCAAGATACTTCCCTGCAAAATTTGAAGAAGCCATTTTCTTAGGTAGGGAGCATCTTTTGTCCTAGAACTAAGCTGTGAAAAAAATATTTTTCAGTTCTTTAAATATTTGGAATCCATATTGTGTTTCATCAGATCCATATGATCTGCTCATCTTGTGGTGCAGGGAGTAGCTGAAGCTGAAGGTGGATCCCATGTGTGTGGCTAGATCATGTCCAAACTGAGAACAAGGAATGCCCAAGGGGAGTTATGTGAACAAGTTCTTGCCCTGAGAAAAAGAAGCACATGAGGTAAGCTATACAAACAAGCTGTTAATCAAAGGAATTTCTCATGACGTCAACATCCCTAGTATATATGGAAAAAAAAAAGTGCTTCAGACCTAGGGCAGCTTATTTTTCTATGAAGAAAGAGGGTTCCAGCTGACCTCACCTTTCTAAATTTTTCTTCCTTCCTTCATTTCTCCATGTTCCTCCTCTCAGGAGATTTTGAAAACTTTGCTGGGTACAGCATTATGGCTGGCAGTTCCAGAGTAATGGGGCATCTTATTTGGCTAGATGGCAATCTGACAAAAATAGTACAAGTCTGTTTTGGAATAAATTCCATGATTAGAATTTAAACAATAATAAAAGCAGTTTCATCACCTTGTCTCAATAGTGTAAGAATTTGCAAGATTGAATAATATTTCAAAAGCACAATAAATACTGTGAAAGGGATAGAAGTTGCTCAAAAGGAAGGAACAACTGGCATGGGATAAATGAGAAGACACAAAGAGAAAGAAGGTGTCTTAGTTACTCTTCTCTCACTGATGGGACAAATACCTGACACCCAAAATGAGGGAATGAAAGGATAATTTAGCTCGGTTACTGGAGGTTTAAGCCCATACTCAGCTGGCTCCAAAGCAGAGAGGCACATGGCACAAAACAAACTGTCAGGGCAGTGGCAAAGAGCAGAGAGCAAAGGGAGTGGCAGCAACTCAAGCAGCTTGCCAGCTTCTCTTTCTTCCACACGTTGTAATGCAAATTATTTGCCCCATGAAGGTACAGCAACCATTTCCGCAATAATCATTCACAAACTCCAGCAGCTTCCCTCTGACTACATGAGGCTTTGGGGGGACAACTAGACATAACCCATAACAGAAGGAGAAATATATAGAGATACAGCAGTACATTATTGTACTGATGATTTATGTTGGTCTATTGAAGGAGGATTTGTCCTTAAATTATTTTTTCCCTGTTAACCATCTTATGGTTAACCATAAATTTTCAAACCAATTTTCAATTTTATACCTCATAATATAAACAACTACTTTAAACAAAACTTTGATCCAGCCCCAGCCCAGACCTGGTGAGTGAGTGTGTGGGAGAGCTTCCAGCCACCGTGTGCCCCAGGGAACTGTCTGGTTCAAACCCAGGCACAGTGTGAATTAGACCCTCTTCCACGCCCTTGGGACCCCCACCACAACTTTGCAGCCCTCACACGCTTGCCAAATGAGTGACAACGTCTGCTGCGTTCTTGGGACTCCCATATCCAGCCCTATCCCAGGCCTGGTGAGCATGTGGGAGAGCTTCCCCTCTCCCCTACTCTCCATTGTTACCTTCAGACTCAGCTCAAGCCTGAAATACAGGCCTAGGATGAAACTGTGCAGCTGCTGTCCCTGCAGAACCACCCAGCTAGTACAGGAGCAGAACATCTTGCCAGAGGAGAGTATCAGGTTCACTCCCAAGGGCTGCAGCAAGAAGGAGCTGAGCACAGCAGCCAGATGCAAGACAGGCACAGCTGGATGAATTAAAACTTTATAGATCTGCACCAGGATTTCAGTAGGTGCTAAGGTTAAAACTGCACCAAAGCTCTATAACAAAGGTCATTTGAAGTGCTATACAAAATACAAGGAGAAGGAGCACAGTGCAATCTCAGACCCCAAGCCCACCCATAACAAGTGCAGATGACACTACCCCAGAACAAATTAGGAATCACACAGCTGAAATCAATGAATCAATACCTTCTGAAATAAAGAAACAAATGCAGAAGTTATAGAGGAACTCAGATCGGAATAAAGAAAGGAAATCTCTGAATTAATAGGAACTGAAGTAAAGAATCAAATGCAGAAACATATGGAGGAAGCCAAACTCCCACCCAGAAAAGCTGAAATATATAAATTAATAGCATCTGAAATAAATAAGCAACAGCAGAAAGGTAAAGAAGAACTTGGAGCAGAATTACTTTCTGAAATAAAAAAGAAATCTCTGAATTCATAGGATCTGAAGGAAAGAAACAAATACAGAAACATATGGAGGAAACACAATCTGAAAAAAAAACACTGCAGTAAAAAAATAAAAACTGGGTCTAAAGAAGACACTGATAACAAAAGAGGAGATTAGAAAAATGATGGATTGTTCAAATAAACAATACAGGAAAGAAATAGATCATAAGAAGCAGAGTCAAAGAAATATAGAGGAATTTAAAATTTCAATCGCAAGCTTGCAAAACTGTTTGATTGAAACTGAAGACAGATGTACTTTATGTTTCTTATGTGGTCAGTGAAATCCCCTCAGGGTTTACCTTGCAGTTCTGTACATTGTTCTGTAGATCCTTTGTCTGTTTCATCCATTTGTTTTTTTTTTTTTTTCCATTTATTTTTATTTTATTGAAATACAAATGTCAATCAGACAGTTTCAAAACACCATAACCATACAGAGTCGATGAAATAATACATTGCAAACTGTTTTCATAATGTTTTGGTATTGTACAAGGTGCATACATGATATTATATTTACAGGTATTTATGTAGCTGAATTATATCACAGA
>PVKA01038922.1:0-14643 GCA_004027165.1 Ctenomys sociabilis
CTATGTATGGGTAACTCTGGCTGGAGAGGTGACAATAAATTATCCAAAAGATTAAGCAAGCTTTCCAATACCCCACTATTACTAAGTGATCGTTGTCCAATGCAGGAAAGTAACATGAAGACCCTAAAAAAAAAAAAAAAGCATACAGAAATAATCAGTGAGTAATTTACATTGAAATTTAATACTGGTAATTGTTTACCTCTTTAAAAATTTATATATTAGGGTAAGAAAAATTTGTAGCTAGAGATATTTCAAAATTAGCTTTTTCTAATTATTGGGTACATTGTCTAATGTTATCAACAAAAAGAAAAAATCAGGCACTCAGTAAAGAATTGGGAACTTTATTTTAACTGAGGCTCAAAAAAGCATATTTAACATATACAGTAACATGAGCTGGTGGGGAATACTTTAAAATTCAAATCTACAATCTCCACAAATTTAACCTAACTGAAAATGTAGTCTATTTCTGTGCTATCGTTAGTATAGTGCTATCACCTTTCACTAGACTTTCCCAAAATCCTACAAATAGCTATTTCATTTTCTTCATGCTTAGTAACCACACAAACAAGATTTCAAAATCTGGCAATGACTTTTACAAGCAAAAGCCACTAATGACAAATTCCAGCATCATTTTCTGACTTACCTATCTTGAGGAAAGATGAGAAGCTGCTCTGAATTATACAATTCCTGTAGAACATTAGAAAGAAACTGACCCCACCATCTTTCACCACCACACAGCTGAACAAGCAGAAGGCCAGTATGTAACCGTATCTTTGGGGTTCCACTGATGCACAAGTGTTTAAAAAGCTCTTCACAGGCCTGGGCATGAAATGTGCTCTGTAAAACTGCAGGAACAGAGTGCCCTATTACAAGAAAGAAAATAAAATTTCCTATTTAAGTGTATCGTGTAATATCAAAATTGACATGCCTATATGTGCTTTCTCCTTTGCTATTTATTTACTTCATAAGTAGAACATTAACTTAAATACTTAAGGTAAAAGAGCATTAATTTAATTATATCTCTTTCTACTTAGGATTATCAGATTATGCTGTGACTTTGTGAGTGTGAATGTGTCTGTTTGTCTTAATGATCAAAAATATTTCCTGAAGAAAAAAAAAAGAAAATTTACTGGCTAGAAAACAATACTTTTAAGTGAGGTTAACAACTTATGAAAACTTATTACCAATGGATTTTTAAATAATATTTAATACATATTTTGCCAGAACACAAGAATCTTAACATGATAACAAAAAACAAGAAACTCACTAAATATCCTTTTCAGAAAAAATTTAGCTCAATGGAAAAGCATTTGTCTAGCATGGATGGAGTCTGTATTCAAATACTAGCACCATTGAAAAATAAAACTTAAAGCAAGGGGGAAAGGGAAATATGCCAATCTAAACAGATTTCATAAATAAATACATTAGAAAGGATATCAGAATTAACAATACCCAGAAAACATCAGCACAGATATGAAAACACACAAAAAGATCACAGATCTATAATCCAAATAGGTATATGATCCAAATACAAACCATTGGAAGAGTGAAGAAGGCTGAGCAAAGTGTCCAATAAATATCTGATGATAGTACGTAACTGCTCTGTGGAAGATGTCTGAATTAAATCTTCTGGATCTGATGTTTCACTCAATGACTTACGACTTGCGCCTACAGCTACTTTGAGTCTCTGTACTGCATTCTGAGCCAAATTTAGCTGAAGTTGTAGCTGAATACAATCTTGGTAAGCAGAGAAAACTCTACTGTCTTCCTCAACTGCCTTGTCTGGTTTTCGTAAAAAATACTGTGCATTATTAGCACTGTTGAGAGGAGGAAGATCAATACTTTGCAAAAGAGTTTCCAGACGATGACAAGCTAAGTTGTATCTGTGTAAGTTTAAAAAAAAAATGTAGTAAAAGTTCTTTTGACACATACATTTACACAATGAATCCAGCTATTAAAAGAATTATTAAGTACTAATAAATGAAATAAATCAATTACCAATATATTCATGCCTGAAGCATGGTGGCAATGTGTTATTATTCTACTTTGTTTTTTTTTTCTGTACCGTTACAAAATGACATTCAGTGGAATAATATAAGCAAGATATATAAAATACAAATCTTAAGTAATATTAAAATATATTTGGGGGCCGAGGAGATGATTCAGTAGAATAAGCGCTTCCCTGGCAAGCACAACTTGAGTTCAATCCCCAATTCCGCAAAAAACAAATAGATAGATAGATAAATAGATAAATAAATTTGTTTTATTACAAAATATATTTATAGCTTTCCACTAACCTGCACTGTATATCCTCTTGTAGTGCAACCATCATTGCTAAATGCTGGTCAATTTCTGGTTGATTTGCAGATTCTCCCTCTCCCTTGAGGGGGTCATGCATTAATTTCAGCTCACTTTCCCATGGCAAAATATAAGTATGACCATAGTAGAACCCTAATGGGATTTTGGCTCTGGCATTTGTACTACCATAACGTCCAATGACGGTTATCTAAATGAAAAATTATAAATACATATAGGTGTTAGCCACAATAAAAAATCTATAAAATACATTTAAACAGCATAGTTATACTAGGTCAATAATATGCCTAAGAATTTTTCAGAAACACAAATAGTATAATTTCTGGGGTCAGAGAGATGGCTCAATAGAATAAGCACTTTCCTAGCAAGCACAAGGGCCTGGGTTCAATCCCTGGTTCCGCCAAAAAATAAATAAATTTAATTTCTTTAAATTCTTTACCTTCATAAATCTGCACACAGGAGGTGGTATTAAGTCATGAAGAATAAGTGAGTGTGTGCTTATATCAGTTGCCACTACCAAGCGCCTTCCATCCACTTCTTCTCCTAATGTCCAAATGTCAATTGATAAGGAAGCCAAGTCTCCACAAGTAGGAATCAATACATCTGTCAATAATATAGGTCTTCCAAAGTCCAAAGTTACAAATCGCCTGGCTCCTATGAAAGAAGAATCATTAAAAAGAAAAAACTTCATTACAGAATAAATATATATGTAAGTTAACTGAATGATAATACTCAGAAATTGCTTAAAACTTCCATCTGGAAACATAAAATCAACTTATTAAACTAAAAAAAGGAAAACCAGTAAAAATGACCTTAATCCTCATACATCTACTTAACCTTAGTTTTAAGTTACAAACTGCCAGATGAAGACTATTACTATGAAAGCAATCAGTTACACACATTACTTTTATTTTAAAAATTAAGTTAGTAAATGTAGCACATACATTAACAATGTACAGTAACAATCTGCCCTTTTTTACACCTGTGGATATTTTTCTTAATTTCACAACTAGACATGAAAATATCAAATTATGTTATATGACCTTAAGTGCTGTTAGCTTAATGTGAAGCTACAAGTTGCACTGGGTGTACTGTGTAAACTATAAATTGTGGGAAAGTTATATATAATCAAATTATCACTTAAAAAAAAAAGAAGGGTGCCGTGCCTGTCGCTGCCTCAGGAACTGTGTGCTGTCTGCCACAGCAACGGTGCTACCAGGATATGATGGAAAATCACCTTGTAAAACCTGATTCTAGAAATTGCAAGAGGTCGAGGCAAGTGGAGCCTGAAATGCCAGAGAGTCCACTGCCATCCTCTTGTGAAAAATCAGTTTCCCCATTCTTTGACTATTCTGGATTATTTCATAAGGATCTGACCTTAGAGAAAGAGTTGAATGATACGAGCAAGGAAATTAATCTAATGTTTTTTACATATGCAAAGATCTTAAGTGAGAGAGCAGCATTAGATGCATCCTACATTAATGACATACATGGACTCTTGAAAGAAGCTACTACTGAGAACTTTCTGATACAAAAAAAGAGAACTACTGAGACAGAGGCTTACAGTAATTGGAAACACACTGCACAAGTAAAATGTGTGCTCAAAATAAATTGATAATTTAAACCTGCTATTGTTGTAATAAAGGAATGACCTTTTATACTCTGAAAGCTCCCTAATCATTGACAAAAATGTGTATCTAGAACAGGTAATTATTTTCTAGACTTGAAAGGGACCTTACATTTTTTTAAAGCTGGAAATTAATGTGAAATATGAAACTTTCCTTTTGAGGGTTAAATATCTGCCACATTTTCTAAAAACAAATTATTTAAAACTTACATGGGGTTTTTTTTTCTTTTTTCCCTTGGACTTCTTTCTTTGCTTAAACTTCTAAAAAAAGGACTCAGCTAATTTTATTATGTTTAATACTGTATTTTTTTCTTTTGAACAACTTTAGCAAAATTATATATGACTAAGTTCATATATGACTAATAAGAATTTGATTTAAAATTATTTTCTTGTAATATACTAGTAAAATAAAAATCAGAAAATACTAATTGAAAAAAGAAAAAAAACTGAGGGAAACGTGTAAGTCAAACTCCAAGGGAAATATAAAGTGTCTTATATTATTTGCTATGTTTATGCCACAATAAAGTGATGTTTTACCTCAAAAAAAAGAAAAAAGAAGGGCCGGCGGTATAGCTCAGCGGACTAAGCACTTGCTTAGGTAAGCACAGGGACCAGTGTTCGATCCTTGGTTCCCCAAGCCGCGCCGGCCCCGCCTTCGGGTGCGCTGAGCCGGCAATGCAATCTGGGCGTGGTGGCGCGCGCCTGTAATCCCAGCACATGGGAGGCAAAAAGCAGGAAGATCACTATGAATGTGGGCTGCATGCATAGTGAGATCCTGCACCAAAAAAAATAGAAAAAGAAGAAAAAAGAAGAAAAAAAGGTTCAGGAAGTAATCCAAGGGAAATAATTCATTTTAACCAATGTGGGTCCCAGTACCAACACTAGTATACCTTCAGATCAATACTTGAAAAAAATGCAGATTTCATTTCATTTTATATGCAAAATATAAAAACAAGTTCAATTAAAACAATGTAATTAGTCAACTAATTTGTGTAGATGTTTTGGATTGAGAATTGGTAAAGTCATTTCTACTAATTTTCCTTTCTTAGTAAGTTGATTTTATGTTTCCAGATGGAAGCTTCAAAAAATTTTTGAGTATATCATTTAGTTAACTAATAAATTTATATTGGTATGACAAATTAGAAAAACCACAATTCTGTTTTAGTTTGCACTAGCATAAGGGGCAGTTGAAAACATACCTGTTGCATTCATTTTACAATGTAGGAAAATAAAAACTTCGACAAACAGTCCTATTTTTAATGGAGAAACAAAAGGCAATGACCAAACTACAGTGTTCGATCCTTGGTTCCCCAAGCTGCGCTGGCCCTGCCTTCGGGTGCCCTGCCTTCGGGTGCGCTGAGCTCAATCCAGGCGTGGTGGCGCGCGCCTATAATCCCAGCACATGGGAGGCAAAAAGCAGGAAGATCACTATGAATGTGGGCTGTGTGCAGCCCAAAAAAATAGAAAAAAAAGCAGAACTAAAACTAAATAGGGCCAGCCAAATATGGCACGGGGTCTGGGGGTTTGATCCCCAGGGAACACTGAGATGCCAATTGAGACTAGGCATGGTAGCATGTGCCTGTACTCCCAGCCCTTGGGAGGCTGTAAACAGGCAGATCACTATAAGTCTGATCTAGTAGTGAGACTCTAAACACCTTGCAGACCATTCAATAATAATAATAATAATAATAATAATAATAATAATAATAATAATAATAAAAAATAACACTAAACAAAAACATTATTAAATAACTTATATAGCTCCTCCTCAAGGGTTTTATATGCTGCCCAAATTCCACTATAAAGAACTTTTCACATCTAAGACTCTGGAACAATTTGAACTTCAAATGTTACAAATTCTAGTTTATTGCCAATTGATAATTATTTTGGTAGAAGGAACACATATTTCTGTAAAAAGCAAGCCACAGTATGTGAAAACCGTAAGTATACATGACATATCCACATTTTCCCACCAAGGATTTTGTTGGCTTCTATTGCAGCTGAGACACAATTATGAGGTAAAATCTTCCTACTATTTGAAGGGGTACTCTAATGAAAGCACCTATCCTTTGGAAGGCTGACACAGAAAGATCACACTGAGTTTAAGGCTAGCTTGGGCTACAAGTGAGTTCAAAGCCAACCTGAATTACAGAACAGCCCCATAGTTCAAAGCCAGCCTTAATTACAGAGTAAGACTCTAAAGAAAAACAGATGAAAGAGACAGACAGACACACACACACACACACACACACACACACACACACACACACACATACACACACACACACAGACTTA
Organism: Ctenomys sociabilis; assembly: GCA_004027165.1. Taxonomy (NCBI): domain Eukaryota; kingdom Metazoa; phylum Chordata; class Mammalia; order Rodentia; family Ctenomyidae; genus Ctenomys; species Ctenomys sociabilis. The sequence continues at coordinate 6,239 of PVKA01038922.1, forward strand.
TCATGGAATAGAAGCATAAAAGAAGCTTAGGAAAAATTTCAACTAAGATCATAAATGTTACTAATCTTACTCAGTTATAGTAAATGGTAACTTTGTGGGAAAGTCTCAAAAAAAAAAAAAAAAGTACAGATTTCACTATACTAATGCTAATATCAGGAGAATTTCCTCCAAGTGTAATTTGTAGCATAATGGTAACTAATTAAAATAAAGGCAGACGTTACATAAAGAGGAAAGATTAAGATAAAGATCAAATTCATTGTAAAAACAGAATTTATAGAACCTGCTCAACAGCACTTTTCCACTGAATACAGAAATCACATAGCTTGAACATTATATATTGCTTATTCTTGGCAAAATGTACTTACCCAAGAGCAAATGTGACTTCACAATGGAAAAACAAACTGAATGAACAATAATACAGAAAAGGATTAGCAAACAAGGAAGAAATTGCTTTAATAAATTAAAAAATTACCTGAATGCATGCGCTCTATAATAATGGACTGGTGAGGTGGCGGTTGAAGAAAATGTGAAGCATGAGAAATTGCAAGCGCTAGACCAGAACCAAGTGGATTCTAGAAAAAAAAAAAAAAAAAGTGTAACTTTATATTGATAGAAGTGTTGCTACATAAAAACTACTAGTCATAATATTAACAAGTTTCATTTCCTATTGGATATTTAGCATTTTATAGAAGAAAATAATCTCATTTAATATATTGAATTGGTATAATAAAATTTTGTCTTAAGTTAAAAAATTTACTTCAAAATATTTTCAATAGATAAATCAATGCCTATTAAAAACTTAATTTACCATTCTGGACTTGGTGGAATTTTTGTTATGTGCAGCAAGATTGACTGTAGGGGGATCAATGACTGAGCCTGGAAAAAGCTGTGCAAGTTCGGCATTAATCACAACAGAAACTGCTTCATTGGGTGGAGTGAGTGGTGGAGTCATAAAAAGCGGTGTTGTTTTTGGAGTGGGTGGAATAACATCAGATGGATGAATGAAGAATCCAGGGGCAGCCACTGGGTTAGAAGGCACAGAGTTGTGAACAGGACCCACTGCTGATGCTGCTGATGCTGCTGCAGCTGCTGCAGCTGTTGTCTGATGTAACTTGGCTTCCAGCTTTGCTTTCTGCAAAAAGAAGTAAAAGCAACACATATAGACTAATCCTGCCTACCTAACTTGTGGGGTATACTACAAGGGCAAATGTTATAAAGAGAAACATGATTAGCTAGATCCTGGTTTAAAAAAACAAATCAAAATTGGACATTATATTAACACAACACTGCTCTGCTAAATAGTACTCCTTAAATACTGAATACACAATTTCCTGTGTATTTTTCACAACTAAATGTAAATAAATGAGGAAGGGCCAAGGGAGATAACTCAGTAGAATAAGCACTTGCCTGGCAAGTGCAAGGTCCTGAGTTTAATTCCCAGTATCGCAAAAAAAAAAAAAAAAAGTAAATAAGGAAACAAAGTTCTGCACTAAACAAAATATTAACAGGAAGTAGATACTCATGTTGACTAACTGAAATTGTCACAGGGTCCTTTAAGCCACAATAAAAAACCTTAAAACATCTCTCATTATTGCTAAATTTTAAGTCACACTAATTTAATTGGCCTTTTGAATGCTGTTTTCAGTTCTCTATTCCATGAAAATGGTTACCTGCTAACTATGCTTGATCAAGAGTATTCAAATGGAATACATAAACAGTACCAAATGTATTTCCTCAACTACATGTCAAGTAAAATGTAATGCTACAATTTTAACAAAATTTAAATGTATCACAAAGACTTTACCTCAATTTTTGTTGAAAATGATTACTTCACATTGTTCACCCTATTTTCCTTTATGAAAATAATGATCATTTTTATAGTACTTTTTCAGCTTTTGAAGTTTAGAGACAGCATGAACAAAGAGCCAAATGGTCTCCAACCTGTTGCTGAAGCTTCAAAAGCTGCTGCTGTTTCTCTTGCAGCACCTGTAGCTGTTGCTCGGCTGAAGCCATTGCATGAGAGAGAGACTGCAAAGCTACCTGGGCTGCTGAGCTCAGTGCCGTCGAGGCTTCCCCAACTGTCCCAGATGAGAGTCCACCTACTGCAGGAGTAACCCCGAAGGAACTCACTGGCATAAGACAAGGGAAAACAAGAACAAAGACACCAGGATGAAGAAAAGGCTGCAAAAGAAACAGTCAAAATATACTATTTTAACACTAGAATTCTAGCAAATTTTAATTTAAAAAGAAAAGGAATCATGAGAACATAAAAGGAAAATCTAAACAACAAAAGTAGAGCACTGACAACAAAAGTATTCAGGTTCTAAGAAGATCCATGAATGACTTTAAAAAAAAAAAAAAAAGCCAGTTTACTAAGTTAGAAAGATTTGTGCTATAAAAGTTCATTTAATTTTAAATGGTCGTTAAAGTTGAGAATCTTAAAATCATTTAAAATTAAAAAACAAACTTTCTCCTGAGTACTTAGATAGAAAGAAGTACATTCCACATAAAGTAGAGTGTAGAACACAATACCAACTCATAAATATTATTACCAATAAAGGCTCTAGGAAATCTTGCAAGTTAAGATACTTCTTTGACTTTTAATATCATTCAAAAATATGACAAATTTTATTCTATTACATATTTTATGAAAAGCATTACAGAAGCTAAAAACTTAATCCCACAATTTATGCTAACATGTCAGCCTAAAACAAGAGGTAGGAGGCAAGTCTAATAACAGTATTATAATAACAAGCCTTTACTAGAAAGTTAAACTGGTATAATAACTGCACAAATTAAGCATGCTTAATTACCAAATGGCTGCCTTTGACCAATGAACAAGTGTGTAAGGCAGAGGTCCCAATTCCTTTTCTAGTTAAGACACTTATTCTATAAAGTTGATAGTGGTACAATTGTATTAGAACCAAGGGCTACAATGAAGCCAAGGCCAAAACAATCATCATGACACTCATATTAAATCTTTGCAGCAACAAAGTATATTCTTAAAAATATCAGTTTCAACTGTGTTCTTACCCTAGGTATCAAATACTGTCAAAAAAATCTCATTTTACAGATAATAAAATTAAGGATGAGAGAAGTAAAGTCATTTGCAAATAAAAAGTATAAAATGAAAAAAATCCAGGCAATCTGGTGACCTATCCTAATATCTGACAAAGGCTGTGCTTCAAAACAGTGAACAGGAATTTTGGAGACTACAGTCATCTTTCACCTAACATAATCCTACCCTAATCGTTAATAAAAATATCTCTGCTAGGAAGGGTTTCAGGATATGTGGAATAGATGATCTCTTGTATATGAACACACTACTCTGAAAAGACAACAAACTAGTTCCACTGCTTGCTTTATAGAAAGGGAAATGGGTGGAAGGTGTAAAGGAAATGTTCTTTTCATATTTAGGTTTTTTTGATACAAGGGACTGAATCTAGTGCTCTTTAAACTGAGCTACACCTTTGACCTTTCTTTTTTTCTTCTATTCTAGGGTAGGGTCTACACGGTGTTCAGGATCTCACTATTAGATTGGACTCATACTAATCCGCCTATTTACAGCCTCCTAAGAGCTGGAATTACAGGCATGCGCCACCATACCCAGTCATAAGCCATCTCAGAGTGCCCTGGGGGCGGGGCCCACATGGCAGGCCCTGGGATTGAGCCCTTGGCCTGAGCTTGCAGGTGTTTTAATCTGCTGAGCTATTTGGCAGGCCCTGGTCTTTCTTAATGAATAAAAAACTTTTTTTTTTTTAGATTGAGATAGGATATTGCTAAATTTCTAAGTTGCATGGGTGAGGTTAAAACTTCTGATGCTTCTGCCTTAGCTTCCCAGAGTGCTGAGGTTACAGGCATGAACCACCACACCTGGCTAAACTAAGGTAGTTTTTTTCATTACTCATTTCAAAACATTACTAATTCAAATAAATTTTCTAAAAATTAAATTCCTGTATACTTATTTCATGACAAAGCCAAGAAGAGAACATTATAATTGAACAAACTGAATAGTTTATAATTAAAGTTTCCTGAAAGTCCAATTTTTTGTCATACTATGTTTTTTTCTGTCTTTTTTTTTTTCCTTTCCATACTTGGGAGCAAACTTGGGACCTTTTATTTGCCAGGTAGGCTCTTATGTCACTGAGCAATATTATCAGTCCTTCATAGTATGCTTTATTTCCATATAATTGTAAAGGGTTTTAAGAAAACAAACTGACTTTGATATACTAGAGTCTCCTTATTTTTAGCAACTCTAATTTAAAATTCTATTCTTACTACATAAGCTAAGAATTTTACTGCCACAATCAAAGACATGTGCTGATAACTTTTAAGTGTTTACACAAAAAAGATGGTCCATCATCTGATGATTATTACAACTCAGTAATGGAAACAAGGAGTTTGTTTTATTCCTATTTCCATTATGGCCAGTATTTTTCAAATTAGTAAGTTTCTAAAAATATACACACATAAAAAGAGATTCAGACAAAGCTAGGGGATTTTGGGAGAATAGCATGCACCTATGACTTGACTTAAAAATATGAAAACATGCTTTTTCTCTAAAATGTCCATCTTATACATTTCCAAGTAACATGACAGCAGTGAGATCCTCAGATGTCAGAAACAGGTAATTACATATCACTTTATTTTGCATGAAATATAAAATAAAAGAAGGGTATATATACCAGTGAACGTACTTGCATCATCCCTTTCTATTCTGGTTCCATCACTAGTTGACACACAAGTGAAGTGCAGCGGTTCAACTTCTAGCAGTCCGGTAAGGGATGTGAAACTACCCTCAGCAGCTGTGCAACTACTGACCTTTCCATTTCCTAGTAAAGAAAAAGACAATCTACTATATGTGAAGACATTCTTCAAAAAGAAAGTTACTGAAAATTATAGCTGCTACACCACACTGAATAAAAATTACACGCATGAGCCTTACAGTGTTTCAACAAGGAACATGGTATTAAGATGTCACAAAAGTAGATACCAGCTCTTTTCCTACAAGTTCAGTTGTATAAAAGCAATCTAGCAGCCATTTGCAGTAATAAGAAACATGAGAAATATTTTCTAAGAACAATGAAAAATATTCAGCAAAAATTTAATTTCAAATACAGAACAAATACCCAGAGAAATACCTATTATACAATCTATTAAGTAAGCATAATATATCATTAGCTATCAACTGTATAAATATAAAACAGTAAAAATAAGACAAAACATATCCAAACATTAACAAGATTTAGGATTTTAACAACAAACATAACAACTTCTCTCACAGTAGCAGTTATAATCTTTTTTTTTTTTTAAACCCATCAAATTCAGGACTTTATTCTTGCCAGGTAGGCACTTATGCCACTGAGCTAGCTCCTCATCCCAGTCATTTATTTTTGAAAAAATAAACCATGTGTCTGAATGTGCATAGTTTGCTTATCATTCATAAATGGTGTTCGATAAAACATTTTTACACAAATGTGCATCTCTGAACCAACCAAGTGACTTTAGTTTATAGAAGTGCTTTGAGTGTTATTTCCCATTTGGTCATAGAATATTTGTAGTATGTATAATAATGGACTCAAAATTTTATAGTTAGTAAGTTTTACTGATTCATTAAGGAAATTCATAAATTAAATGGATGTTATTACAAATTCATACTGAAAAACATGTTTTCCATAATCAGTACTAATGTTAATAGAGTGAAAATGGTTAATACAATTGTACTACTATAAAAATAGTTCTCACATTTTACATCTCCTTAAAGGACTACAGGACCACTGAGGGAGTGTATGGGCAATATATGGAAAATCACTACTCAACAAAAGGAGATAGAACCAGGGATATAGCTCAGTGGAACAAGCACAAGATCCTGAGTTTGAATGTTGGCAACAACAAAAAAAAAAAAAAAAAAAACCAGAGAGAGAGAGAGTGCTAAAATAGCAAAAACTCAGGTGGTAAATAAAAGACTGATTTTTATACTATATTAGAGACCATGAACTTTAGAGAAATGGAAAGCCATGAGAAGCACTTAGAAGAGAAAGACTGAATGATTGGGCTTACGTTAAAAAAAAAGAAAATACTGCACTTAATGCAACTGAAAGACTTAATGAAGTGACACAAAAACCAATACAGGAAGATCAGCTCAAAAGCTGTTACTGGGGCTAAGGGCGATAGCTCAGTGGTCTAAGCACCTGCCTAGCAATGACCCAGATTTAATTCCCAGGACCACATGTCATGCCAGCCCCGAACTCTGGAAACACCATGCCGGCCACAAAACTCAGTGTGATGGCACATGCCTGTAATCCCAGTGCTGGGGAGGCTGAGATAGGAGAACCACTATGAGTCCAAGCTGTGTAGTGAGAGCCTTTTACCAAATAAGTAAGCAAAAAGACTAAATTTTTTTAAAGGCTATGACAGCAGTCTAGGTTCAAGATAATTATGGTATGAACTATAATCAAGTCTTTGTTGTAGCTAAAACAGGGAGCAGAATTTAAATACGTATGGGTTCAAAATAGGTAGAATGGGATTACAGGCTCAATGTGGCACATAAGAAAGAGGTATCAATGATAACCTTTGTCTTGTGCAGCTCATGCCACTAGATGAGAAGAAATGCACTGGAACTGACAATGACAAATAAGACGACAAGACACACATATGGAAACATCATGATTTTTATTTCTCCCCTTTAGAGTGGTCTTTACTGAATATGGCTGCCCTTGAAACCTGAATGCCAGAAAGCATGACCTCAACTTTACTGTCTTTTCCCTACACTCTTACTGAAAGGCATCTCTTTCTGATATGTGGTGTACTAATCGCACCTACGGCCATTAGTGCAAGCTTACCCTCCAAAACCCAAACTGCAATGGCCTAGCTGCTGTGTCTCTCAGATATAAAATAGGCATAAGTTAATCAGAGTTGGTGAGATACATATAAGGTAATGAGGTGTTAAAGCATCAAAAAGAAGTACCAAAGCACATAAACTCAAGCCACTGGAAAGTGACAGACCAGTATGTGCAGCATAACCTCTTCCACTAGAAATATTAAGAATAGGTATAGCAAATAAGACTAAACATAGACAGCTAGGCAACAATCAATGGGCAAAAGGGCTGAGGTGGTGGTATTTCACATTTTATTTGTATTTCCACATTCACTCAGTCTCTCTTGCTTTTTCACAGATTTATAATATGGGAAAGGAGACTTAACTCATCAAATTTATAGTTAGTATAGTATTTATGTCTAATGCACTTATCCATAAATTTTCTAATGTTTTTATTTACTACCAACACTTGCAATAAGTGTAATTACATTGGAAAAAAATTTAATATCCACTTCTTTAGCCACTACAGATAAACAGCAATTACATGTACACTGTGATATGTAGAACCTCAAAAGCAGATTCTTGGCCAGGCCTGCTGGCACATGCCTGTAATCCCAGTACTTAGAAGGCTGAAGCAAGAGGTTCACTGACAGTTCAAGACCAGCCTGGGCTACAATGTGAGCTCAAGGTCAGCATGAACTGCATAGCAAGAAAGCATCTCAAATTGGGAGAAAAAAAAGCCTACAACAGATTCTTCAGGAACATGAAAGAAACATGTAATATATACAAAGCTTTTGTTAGGTAAGTGGGCATACTAAAAAGTAAGTTCTACTTTTGGCATTCTTGCATATTAAAGTAAGTATGTATTAATTTTATTTTTTTGAAATAACATACTTGCACTTTAAGAGAGCAGTTACAGCAAATAATTTAAAAGGTACAGCACACAAATCAATTTTAAACATTTTAATGAACATTAAAATTGCATTCACAAATAAAGCAAAAAAATAATCCTTTCAAAGATAACATTAATATACAGGTTGACTATATCTTATCCAAAACGCATGGGAATTTGGTACTTTGTTTAGATTTGGGAATATTTAAATAGACTTAGTTCTTGAGTAGTCCTAATGTGGAAGAAAAAAATGCTCTAAAATCTAAAGAGCATGTCAGATTTTGAATTTTTAGATTAGGGATATTCAACCTGTCCTTTTTTTTTTTTTTTGATGGGAAGATAGAAACTAAGAAATTAAGGCAAATACTTCAAAGCTGAACAAATATTAAGTTCTAAAAACTTTTAGTATTCTAAGGAAAATACAGAAACTGTAATGCATTAAGTAATATACTAATTTTAACCTAGGTTATAACTTTTAGAAATTCCTTTAATAAAACAAGTCACTACCTGTAAGGACATCAGATAAATCAATTTCATCTGACTGAACACCAATGCTGCTATTGTACACATTTTTACAAGAAGAGCCACTCATCTCCAAATCAAAAAGAACTGGATCAAATGGTGAGCTATATAATCCATATCTGAAAAATAAAATAATGTACAAACATTTTACTGTCAACTCACTGAATTGAATAA
>PVKA01038923.1:0-19870 GCA_004027165.1 Ctenomys sociabilis
CGCACGGGAAGCTCTTGAAAGAATCAACAAATGGGATCAACTCTTCTTAAAGAGCTTCTGCATGTCAAAAGAAATTGTCAACAGAGTGAAAAGACAACCCACAAACTTTGAAAAAATCCTAACTAACAAGCAATCAGACAGAGGTCTACTGTCTAGAATTTATAAAGAACTAAGATATAACAGGGCCCTCAAATTTAAAAACCCAACGTATCTTATTTTTTATACCTGAATTACATCAAAGATTCAATAATTAATACTTTCTACTATGTTATTTTCCTAGTGGTTGTCCATAGTACTAGAAGTTGATATAATATCCTGTCCAACCACGATTAGTGCAAATCTTGCCTCTCATACAATAATGTAGAAGCACGGTGTTATCTATCCCAGCTGTACTGTCCATACACACACATCATGATTCTTCCTTTCTATACCCCTTCCTTTGTGTACGCCTGTCAAAGATGGGCACTCCATTGTCATTCAACTAATTTAGGTGCCTGAACTCGACGACACAATCCAACACAGTCCAGCATTCCACAACAATAGTGAGTTATCTGAAGAAGTTGTTGACCATAGCCATTTATAGCTCAACTTATTATTATGGCCCCATGGTGGATACCTCATTTTTATACTTTTCTGCTGGATGGTTAAGACCTAGATAGAGCAAGACCTATATACCAATACATGTACTTTTTGTTTCTTATGAGATCAGTGAAGTCCTCTCAGGGTTTAACTTGTAGTCCTGTACTTTACTCTGTAGATCTTTTGTCTGTGTTGGCCATGTGGATGAGTCACAGCCAATGCTTGACCAGGTTGCTCTCTGTGAGAGCCTGAGAGAAATTTTTCTCTCCATGTGACTCTCCCCAGGCACACTGTAGAATTTCAATCTCTTTCCTCTGTGGCTCCATAATCTCCTAGTTCAGAAAATTTGGAGTTCAACTGAGTTTCATGATGTTACAGGACAGGTTCTCCTATGTCCTGAGTCTTCGCTGACCTTGAAAGGCTAGGGCCAAAATGTTGGCTGGCCTTGTGGCTCTTCTATTTCTCCAATTTTGATCTGTGAACTTAGGTTGTTAACTATCCAGAAGAAAAGCTGATTAGTATCCTGCAGCATATGCCATTCAGTTTGCCTTATCTGACTCAATTGTTTTTAGTTATTGTTGTACATTTCCATTTGTATTTCTTCTTTTCACTTCTTATACTAGGGAGACTATATGATATTTACACATGTGTCTGGTTTATTTCACTTATGAGTATATGTTCAAGTGGCATCCACTTCAATATAAATGCTTCAAACTTATCATTCTTAATAGCTGAGTAATACTCCATTATATAGAAATATCACATCTTTTTCAACCATTCCTCATGTGATGGACATCTTGGTTATTTCCAAGATTTTGCTATCACAAATTGTGCTGCTATAAACATCGATACACATATATCACTATGATACAGTGTTTTCAGTTCCTTTGGAAAAATTCCCAGTAGGGGGATAGCTGGCTTGAATGGGATTTCTAGTCCTACTCTTTTGAGGAGTCTCCACACTGACCTCCACAATGGTTGTACCAGTCTACATTCCGACCAGCAGTGGAGAAGTGTTCTCTTTTCCCCACAACCTCGCCAACATTTGTTGTTGGTTGATTTCTTTATGATAGCCATTCTTTCTGGAGTGAGATGGTATCTCAGTGTTGTTTTTATTTGCATTTCATGGACGACTGACGATGTGGAGCGTTTTTTCATATATTTATTCGCTTCTTCAATTTCGTACTCTGAGAAATATATATTCATCTCAGATGCCCATTTCTGGACTGGGTCTTTAAATTTGAGAGCCCTGTTATATCTTAGTTCTTTATATATTCTACACAGCAGACCTTTGTCTGATCGCTTATTAGGATTTTTTCAAAATTTGTGGGTTGTCTTTTCACTCTGTTGACAATTTCTTTTGATGTGCAGAAGCTCCTCAAGAAGAGTTGATCCCAGTTGTTGATTTTTTCAAGTGCTTCCCATGCGAATATATGTTTGTTCATGAACTATTTACTTACCCCTATGTCTTCAAGAGTTCATCCTACTTTCTCTTCCAGGAGATTGAGTGTTTCTGTTTTAATGTTTAGATCTTTAGTCCATTTTTACTTTAACTTAGTGCATAGTGATAGACCTGGGTCAAGTTTTAGTTTTTGGCATGTAAAAAGCCAAGTTTTCCAGCACCATTTGTTAAAGAGGCTATCTTTCTTCTAGTAAGTATGATTGGCACCTTTGTTGAAGATCAGATGGCTGTGTGTGTTCATAGATGCTTCTGCACCTTCTAACCTATTCCATTTATCCTTAGGTCTATTTTGTTGCCAATACCATGTTGATTTTATCACAGTGCTTTTGTATTGTAACTTCAAGTCAGGAATTGTGATGCCTCCTGCCTTGTCTTTATTGGCCAAGATTGCCTTTGCTATTCTAGGTCGTTTGTGGTTCCAAATAAATTTTATGAATGATTTCTCTATGTCTGGGAGCTATGTTGGTGGCAGTTTGATAGGGATTGCATTAAATCTGTAAAGCAATTTTGGGAGTATGGCCATCTTCACGATGTTGGGTCTTCCTATCCAGGAGCATGGAATATCTTTCCATTTTCTGAAATCCTCTCTAATCTCTTTTCTTAGAGTGTTGTAATTTTCCATGAAAAGATCTTTGACTTCCTTCGTTAAGTGAATCCCAAGGTATTTAACTTTCCACATTGCTATTGTAAAAGGTATTGTTTCCCTTTCAGTGTGCTTGTTATACGTATAGAGGAATGCTATTGACTTTTGAGTATTAATTTTGTATCCTGCTATGTTACTGAATTTCCGTATCAGTTCTAGTAGTTTCTTGGTGGAATTTTTGAGGTCTTCCAAGTAAATTATCATGTCATCTGCAAATAGTGATAATTTAACTTCTTCTTCACCTATTCTTATTCCTTTTATTTCTCCCTCTTTTCTAATGGCTGTTGCTAATGATTTCAAGACTATATTGAATAGGAGGGGTGATAGAGGACATCCTTGTCTTGCACCTGATTTAAGAGTAAAAGATTTTAGTTTTTCCCCATTTAGGATTATATGAGCTTTTGGGTTGTCATAGATGGCTTTTATCAAGTTAAGGTAGAGTCCATCTATTCCAATTTTCTGTAGGACCTTGAATATGAATGAGTGTTGGACTTTGTCAAAAGCTTTCTCTGCATCAATTGAGATGATCATTTGCTTTTTAGATTTCAGTGTATTAATATAGTGTATTACACTTATAGATTTTCAAATATTGGACCATCCTTGCATCCCTGGGGTGAATCCTACCTGGTCATGGTGTATGATATTCTTGATGATTTGCTGTATTCCATTTGCAAGGATTTTGTTGTTTTTGCATCTATGTTCATGAGGGAGATTGGCCTGTAGTTCTCCTTTTTGGTTGTGTCTTTCCCTGCTTTTGGAATCAGTATTATATTTGCCTCCAGAAATGATTTTGGAAGGAGTGTTTCCTTTTCAATTTCAATGAAGAGTTTGTGGAGTTGGGGATTATATCTTCTTTTTTTTTTGTCTTTTTGAGACAGGGTCTCACTATGCAGTTCAGACTGGTCTTAAGCTCACTTTGTAGCTCAGGCTGGTCTTGAACTCACAACAATCCTCCTGCCTCAGCCTCCCGAATACTGGGATTACAGGCATGCGCCACCACGCCCGGCTGGGGATTATATCTTCTATAAATTTCTTGTAGCATTCAGCTGTGAATCCATCAGGACCTGGACTTCTCTTTGTCGGTTGACTTTTTATTATGTTTCGTATTTCGTTGGCTATTATTGGCTTATTGAGAGTTGTTATATCTTCTTGATTCAGTTTTGGTAATTTGTACCTTTTGAGGAATCTGTTCATTTCTTCTGTGTCCTCTGTTCTGTGAGTGTAAAGATTCTTGAAGTAACTATTGATAATGTTTTGAATTTCCGCTGGGTCTGTGGTGATTTCACCCTTTTCATTCCTGATTGCATGTACTTGAATTTTCTCTTGCCTCTTTTTGATGAGGTTGGCTAGAAGCTTATCAACTTTATTGAGTTTTTCAAAGAACCAACTTTTTGATTTGTGGATTCTTTGAACTGTTTTCTTCATCTCAATTGAATTAATTTCTGCTCTAATCTTTATAATTTCTTCCCGTCTTTGCTCTCTGGCTTTTGAAATGTAGATATTGTTGAATTTCTTAATTTCTTCTTTGACCTATTGATTGCTGAGTAGGGTGTTGTTTAGTTTCCATGAATTTAACAGGTTTTTCTGGTTTCTTATGTCATTTATTTCCAGTTTCATTACACTGTGGTCAGATAGTATGCATGGGATAATTTCTATTTTCTTGCATTTACTTACGCATGACCTTTGGACTAGTATGTGGTCTATTTTGGAAAATGACCCGTGTGAAGCTGAAAAAAATGTGTATTCAGCTGTGGTTGGGTGGAACACTCTGTATATGTCCACCAGGTTCATTTGTTCCAAGCTCTGGCTCAGTTCTGCTACTTCCTTGCTAATTTTTTGTCTGGTTGATCTGTCTTTTTGAGGCAAGGGTGTGTTAAGGTCTCCTGTTAAGATTGTGTTCTTAGACATTAAGTTTTTCATGTCCATTAAGATTTGTCTGACATAGTTGGGTGCTCCTGTGTTTGGTGCATGGATATTTATGAGTGTTACCTCTTGCTCTTGAATTTTTCCCCTGACCAATATATAGTGGCCTTCTTTGTGTCATTTGATCATTCTTGGTTTGAAGTTGAGACTGTCTGAGAATAGAATTGCTACTCCTGCTTTTTTCTGAGGTGCTGGAGCATGTAGTATTGTTTTCCATTCTTTGACTTTGAGCCTATGAATGTCCTTTTTAGTTAAGTGTATTTCTTGTATACAGCATATTGTTGCATTTTGTTTCCTAATCCACTGTGCCAGTCTATTTCTCTTAATTGGAGAATTGAGTCATTTAATTGATGGTTATAACTGAAATGTGCTGACTTATATTTGTCATGACATTTACCTGGTGTTGTTACTCCTTTGTATCCTGTGTTTAATTGTCCGTCCTGTTTAGTGGGTCCCTTCCATTCTCATTCATGGAGTTCTGGTCATTGTGGTCTCTCTCTAGAACATTTTTCAGCAGCCTGTGAAGGGATGGCTTTGTCATCATGAAATTCTTTAGTTGTTCTTTGTCACAGAAGTATTTCACTTCTCTATCAAACTTGAAAGAGAGTTTTGCAGGGTGTAATATTCTGGGCTGGAATTTGTTTTTGTGCAGGACTCGAAGAACTCTGCTCCATGCTCTCCTTGCTTTCATTGTTTGTGTAGAAAAGTCAGCTGTAATTCTGATGGGTTTTCCTTTGAATGTGATCTGCTTCTTCTTTCTAGCAGCTTTCAGTATATTATTTTTGTGTGGTATTTCTGGGATCTTAACTATTGTATGTCTTGGTGTGTTTCTACTTGGTTTGAAGTTATTTGGTGTTCTTTATGCTTTGGTGACCTGAATGTTGGATTGTTTCCTCATTTTTCTGAGAATACTTCTCCCCATATTCTTTTTATGTCATTTGCATTGACTCCTTCATTCTCATTGATACCAATTATTCTCACATTGTTCATCCTGGAGTCATCTTGCAGGTGATGGATTATTTTTTCCTGCATCCTCGTTGTTTTTAAGAGATTCTTTCTCACCTTTTCACTAGCTGCACCAGCGTCTTCAAGATCTTAAACTGTGTTGCTTTCGCTCAAATGGTTTTGTAGACTCGTGATTGATATTTTTAGTTCTTCTATATCTCTTTGACTCTGTTTCATGTGTTCTATTTCTTTTCTGTATTGCTCATTCAAGGACTCCATCATATTTCTGATCTCCTCTATTTTTTCATCCATGTGTTCTATAGAGGTAGTTATTAATTCTTTTTCTGCGGAGTCTCTTCCAAGTTGGGTTTCCTCTGTATATTTCGGGACTTGTTTCTGTATTTCAGATGCTATGATTTCAAATAATTCTTTTTTTCAAAGAATTCTTCTTTGATTTCAGAAATTCCTGCTTTGAGTTCTTCATGACCTTTCTGCGGTTGTTTCTTTGCTTCAGACGCTGTTAATTCATATGTTTCAGCTGGAATAGTGTTCTCTGCACTTGTTCTGGGTGAGCATTGGCTTTCCTTCTCATGTTTCTGCATTTGATTCTTTATTTCACATGTTATGTATTCATATATTTCTTTTTTTATTTCAGGAATTACTTCTCATCTGAGTTCCTCTGTACCTTTCTGCTGTTGTTCCTTTGTTTCCATATCTGCTAATTCATTCATTTCAGCTGAGCTAGTGTCCTCTGCCCTTACTGGTGGACTTGAGGCCTGAGGTTGCATTTTTCTCCTTGTCTTTGTCATTTTATATAGCACTGATCTCTGGGGCTCTGACTCACAGGTGGAGCTGCGCTGGGACCTGGACTGCGAGGTGGGACCTGGGACCTCTGGGAACTTTCTCTCTGGTGCGGCGGGGCTAATCTTTAAATTCTTGAGCTAAAGTTGTCCTTCAAAACTATCAAACTCTCCATCTTATTAGAGCTACAACTGGAGAAACTAATGACAGAATGTTGTACTCCATCAGTAGAAGGATCTAAGAGCCAGTGGGATACCACTGTTATTCCAGTCCCTTAGGAGCAGTTTCTGGACATGGCTCTTTCCCCAATTTACCTTTCCATTCTACTGTTCATGCTTTGATTAGACACACTTTAATTTCTTGGAAATTTGTTCATTTTTCCTGGAGGCTACCAAATTCTAAGTGATTATGCAGATGGAATGAACAACTGTGCTGGATTCCTTTTACTGGGATCCACCAGACTGACCTTGTGAAGGCAATTCATAACCAGTAAAGTGAAACATTACTTCTACCCTTAGTTTAGTCCCCTGTAAAGAACCCACTGACACTCATCCTTCTCATTTCAAAGCAGCTAAATAGAAAGTACCCACTCTCTCCTAGAAGTTAAGAATACTTCTTCAGAAGTGAGAAAATTGTAGATAACTAAGTTATTTAGAAATATCAGAGGCAGTCAGTCATGGATGGACCCTCTAGACGTCAATATAGAAGACAATTGTGGGTGGAGGTGCATTTGTTGAAGGTCAGGCCACAGAACAAAGAGGAATGACTGCACACATATATTTCCCCTAGGAATGGGACAGCATTGATTAATATTCTAAATGGGCATCAATCACCTTGGGTGGGGGACCAAAGCCTCCTACCCCTACCCCTACCTCTACTGTGAAAATGCTTGTTCCTTCCATGGAGCTTTCTATATGACTTTCTTCCCCCATTTGAGTGCCACCGAATCAGCATTACCTATGTGACTATACTTTGTTGTAATATTATTGGTTCTGTCTAGTTTTGCTTCATATCACACCCATCATATGATTACTATTGGATCAATATTACCTAAGCATCTTAATTACTTTTCTCACATTGCTGGGACAAAATACCCAACACCCAAAGTTAAAAGCGGAATGGTTTATTTAGCTCACAGTTTGTAGAGGTTATAGTCATAATTAGCTGGCTCCAAGGCAGAGGGGCAACAGACCATGGTAGTGGAGAACAGCAGAGGTAACAGAGAAAGACAGAGAGAGAGAGAAGAGAGAGAGAGAAAAAAAAATGAGAATCATATACTGTATGTGGGCTTGTATTGTCCCTTATATTTTTTTAAATTTTTTTATTGAAGAACAAATAGCAATGAGACAGTTTCAAGACAAATTAATAGGACAGATTTGACAAATTAATACATTACAAACTTTTTGTAATGTTTTGGTATCGTACAAGGTGCATACATGATATACTTGCAGACACTATTATAGCAGATGTCTCTAATCAGTGAATTAAGAGAGTGTAGCTGTATACTTATCTTATTTTTTATACCTGAATTATATTAAAGATTCAATAATTAATACTTTCTACCTTGTTATCTTCCTAGTGGTTGTCCCTAGTACTAGAAGCTGACATAATATCTTGTCCAACCACTATTAGAGCAAATCTTGAATCTCATAGAATTATGCAGAAGCACTGCATATTTATCCTAACTGTACTGTTTATACAAACACATCATGGTTCTTCCTTTGTATCCCCATTTTTTTCTAGACCTGTCAAAGATGGGCACTCCCTTATCATTAAACCATTTTAAGTGCCTGAACTCAGCAACACAATCTAACACAGTCCAGCATTCCACAATAATAGTGAGTTATCTAAAGAAGTTGTTGACTATAGCCATTTATAGCTCAACTTATTATTATAAGTTATGAACCTCATTTTTATACTTTTCTGCTGGATGGTTAAGACTGAGATAGAGCAAGACCTATATAACAAAAAATGTAGCTTTTATTTCTGATGAGGTCAGTGAAGTCCCCTCAGGGTTTAACTTGTAGTCCTGTACCTTACTCTGTAGATCTTTTGTCTGTGTCATTGGCCATGTGGATGTGTCACGGCCAATGCTTGACCAGTTTGCTCTCTATGAGAGCCTGAAAGTTTTCTCTCCATGTGACTCTCCCCAGGTACATTATAGATCATCAATCTCCTTCCTCTGTGGCTCCATAATCTCTTTGATCAGAAAATTTGAGGCACAGCTGAGTTTCATGATGTTACAGGACAGGTTCTCCTATGTCCTGAGTCTTCATTGACCTTGAAAGGCTAGAGCCAAAATGTTGGCTGACCTTGTGGCTCCTCTGTTTCTCCAATTTTTGATCTGTGAACTTAGGTTGTTAACTATCCAGAAGAAAAGCTGATTAGTATCCTGCAGCATATGCCATTCAGTTTGCCTAACTATCTGACTAAATTCTTTTTAGTTGTTATACATTTCTATTTGTATTTCTTCTTTTGTCTTCTTATACTAGGAAGACTATACAATATTTGCACATGTGTGTCTGGTTTATTTCACTTATGAGTATATGTTCAAGTGGCATCCACTTCAATATAAGTGCTTCAAGTTTATCATTCTTCATAGCTGAGTAATACTGTCCCTTATATTGTAAGGAGGCTACTTACCCTAGGTTGGGTGTAGCACTCATACCTTTAATCCTAGCATGGGAAAATAAATCAATCACAAATTAGATTCACCCACCTCCCAAAAGCCTGACCTCTACAACTGTATGAGGCTTTGGAAGGACATCCAGATACAACCATAACACTAAGAAACTATACTTGTAATCTTGTTAGTCATACAGCTTTGTCCCACTTTGAGCACAGTTCCTTTCATGGCTTTGCTAAAAAAAAACCTTTGATAAGTAAAGTTGGAGGGCAATCCATTGTTGAGGCTCTTTCTGTCCCTCTTAGCTTTTTTTTTTTTTCTCAATAAATTCTTCCTATTCTTATTCTCCATTGTTCCTAAAATTCATTCTTGAATTTTAGAGACTACAAACTTGGCATTTTTTTTACACCTAGGAGGTTGTGAGTCATAACATTTCCCTTAAATTACTTGGAGGTCTCTACATCCTATGTTATTCACCAACCTGACCTCTGCATTCTGTGTTCCCAACCTGCAGGCAGCAGTGCTGTGGCTGTCATCACATAAGTGAACCCTGATGAAAGGAACAGGGATGCTTGTTGCTTTGGAGGCTTCTGGGAACTTCTTTATGATGTCCTCTCAGAGCTTGGGGCCACATAATAAGGTTGAGAGCAAGTTCCTATGGTGGCCACACTTGGGAGAGAAATGTGCTGTGCAGGTAGGCCCTGTGGGGTCCCTGCACCATTCTTGGAGAAGCTTGGTAAGCATCAGGATGGGATGATGACATGTGTCCACAGATGGGAACAGGGCCAGGGTGCAAGCCTGTGACCTGATAGGGCCCCTTGTGGCCAGTGTCCCATCTCCCCTCACATCCACCTCTCTGGGCACCTTCACTATCTCTTGTCTATGCCAGACATAAGCAGACAGCCGTTATCCCCTGTGTTGTCTTGATTACATACATCAGCTCAGCCACATATTAAACAAGTTTTGGCAGATGGGTCATCTGGCTCCTTCTCCTTCCAAATCTGCTTCCTAAGCCCACTGATTCTGTCTCTATGTCAGTTCACACAGCCCATCCTTTTCACACTCTGCCCACCACCCTAGGCATGGGCAGCCAAGTATTTGTGTCCTGAAGTGCCCAGGTCCACTCCTGCCACAGACTCAGAACATGACAGTGCAGACCTCAGGAGCAGGATAGCCCAAACTCAAGTGCCAGGAGTCTGTGCTCAGAAAGAGACAGACACCCCCAAGGTGCACAGCCAGTAGTAGTCTCAAGCCCAGCTTGCCAGCCCAGGATTCACTTCAGATTCCCTAAGTCTCAGACCCCTCCACAAGGTTATTTGAAATGCTGGGCATTTCCATGCCTTCAGAAGGAAGGGCCTTGGATCACTTTCCAAGGAGGAAGGTTGGCCTTGATGGGGAAGAAAGGGCCTCTTCTATGGAGTGGTGTGTCAAGGTTCTGGGGTTCTAGATTTCAGGGTGCCTCAACACAGCTGCCTGTGTGACATTTGTCAGGGCCCAACCTTGGGCCTGGTATCCCCACTAGTTTGAGTTGAAGCCTCTGGGCCAAATAGCTGCTCTTAAGATTTGATCCCAAATGGAGTCTTCAGCTCTCTGTGCAGTGGCTACAGCAGATAAAGCTCCCTCACATTAGCTGATGGCTTGTGAGTTACTCTAAGCTCTGTTCTTTCTGCAAAACTTCCTTCACCCTCTCAGGATGAAACCAGAGTTCCCACTGAGCTACTTCCCTGGTGTTTTTTTCCCCAAACCTTCCCACTCATCTTGCTAACTGCTCATAGTCGAGGGGCATTCTATATAATTGGGGGGAGCATCATTTCACAATTAAACTGTGGTTAGAGCTTGATAAGGCCTTGCAAGCCCCTGTGGTATGCAGAGACATAATCCCGTGTACCTTGGGTCACAGCAGAGGCCTCAGTGGTCCTGTGCTGCTGTGACACTCCAGGGCAAGACTGCATCTGCTGCCCTGGTTCCTTTTAAAAACAATTATTTATCTATTTTTTAAAAACAATTTTATTGAGAAACAACAGTGAGACAATTTCAAAACCAATTAGGACAGTTTCAATAATTAATACATTGCACATTGTTGTCTTAATGGTTATTTGTTGTACAAGATGTAGACATGCTATCCTGTCCACAAACACTATTAGAACAAATCTTTCTGTTCATTGAATTAAGAGAATGCAGCTGTACATCTATCCTATTTTGAATATACAGATACAAAATGGTCGTTCATTTGTATCCCTTTTTTTGTTTAGTTTTGTCAGAGATGGGTATTCCATTGTCATTTAAATATTGTAGGTGCGTGAATTCAGCAAAATATTCCACTATTAGTAGTCCATAACAGTAGTGGGTTTTCCGTAAGACTGGCAATGTTGGAAGTTGTTGACTTGAGCCTTTTTCAACAATTACCAAGCAGTAATAAGAAAAGCTTTCACCTGGGAGAAAGGCCAAACTCCCTATTAGCATACCCTCTCCCTACCAACTACTGTAAGGATGCCTTGCACATCCTTCCATCCTCCCACCCTCTGAGTCATCTGCTACTCTGATTACTGTGCGCAACCAACAAATAGAGCCCAGGGGTTGGGAGATAGCTCAGTGGAATAAGCGCTTGCTTTGCAAGTGCAAGGTTCTGAGTTTGATCCCTGGTATCACCAAATAAATAAATAAATAAATAAATAAATAAATAAATAAATAAATAAATAAATAGTGGCCAGTTCAAAAAGCCTTTATTTGTCCCCATCCTGAATCACTGACCTCCCGGCTCCACTGTCATGCATTACTAAATTTGTCATTGTCTTAGCTTATCCTTTTGCCATATCCCTCACACAGGCAGTTGGAGATCTTGGCTAGTACCCCAGGGTGGGCTCAACCTTGGAATCCTCATGCCTGAAACTCCCAGAGCATAGGAATTACAGCTATGCACCATCACATCCAGCTTTCAAAGCTTCTGTTGGGTCCTGGTGGAGAGCAGGCTCCACTGTCTGACAGGGCACTCTGATAGTAAACTCAGTACAGTACCACTAATCAACTGATGATACAAAGTTTAAGGGAGGGCTCAGCAGATTAACCCTGGGGTACTCTGAGACAGCAACTGAGACTGGGTGTGGTGGTACGCATCTGTAATCCCAACACTTGGGAGGCTGTAAACAGGTGGATTCTGGGATCACTACAAGTCCAATCTAGTAGTGAGACCCTGAACACCCTGTAGACCCTTCCCTAAAATACAAAAACTAATTTAAGAGAGGGAGAACACTTTTTTGGAAAAAGGGGAAAGAGGAGAAGACAGGGTAGAGGGCTCTGGAAAAAACAGAAGAGCGGCGGGTCTTTTGTTCACAGCTGCTTTTATTGGGCCCCAAGACTTTTTCCCCTTCCTGGAACTTGCCATAACCTAATTGGATTCGTGGGCTGTCATAGGGGATCCCATACCCCAATATCATAACCCCATACCATCCAGTATGTGCACAACCTTAAGTGACCTTCACTTGGTATTCTCTCAGCCTGTGAGAACTTCATCATGCCTAGAATTTATGGGTTAGAAGGGGCCTCACATAATGGAGTGTGTTAGTGATTAAGCTAGTGCAGTAATGTAGCAGCCCTAAAGTATGGAAGAGGAGGAGAGGTGTTTGCTTTTAAATACTAAACAAAGGTTATTTTTAAGTGACTGTCCCTTCTGTCTTCTACATTTTATGGAAGGTGGGGGAAGGGGCACTAAACTGACTTAATCAGTTTCCCCTTGTCCTCTTAATTATTCCCTCCTGTAAAATTCTAACTCTTTCTAGCCAGGATTAGCCAGCCAGCCCACCCAACGAGGCCCACACCCCCCATACATCTTTTATTCCACCCCTCTACACACACCCCCACACACTGGGGACTCTGAACCACTGAATGCTACCTCAGCTCCCTCACTGCCCTTACAGTTTCTTCTCCTCCTATCTTTCTCAAAGTATGCTCCAGAAAGTATGCAAATAAACTGTCTTCCTGCAGCAAACCACTGTCCATGAATGGTAGAAGCTCTGGCAACTCCACCCTACCTCGTGCCTGGGCTGTCTGAGTCTTGCCACCATAAGCGGTGCCAGCCAGGTGCCAGTCGGTGAGCCAAGCCCACCCCTGTCCTTGGCTTTCTGCAGCTCCCTCACCACCACGCTCCACACAAGCTCCAGGGAACAGGCTGGGTGAGGAGGAAGCAAAGCGTGGCTAGCTATGCAGTTCTCATGTTGGTCCCTAGGTGGCAGCCTGGTCGCAGGGCCGCCTTTTTCTTACTTCTAGGGATGCCTGACTCAGACAGGTTTTACTAGTAAAGCAAAAAGGTTTTAGTGGTTGCTACTCCCTTGCTATGTGAACTACACCTTTGATTGATTTGTAGTTCAGGCTGACTTGAACTCACTATGTAGCCCAAGCGGGCCTCAAACAGGGTGATTTCAGCGTCTCAAGTGTTGAGATTACAGGCGGTCACCTTCTCACATAATAAAATATGTGTTCCTTGCTCCCTTAAGAGTACTTCTGTCTTAGTGTGTTGGGTGGAGGCCTTGAGTTCAATGTGTGTGAGGGTCCTGATGGGCAATTGTACAGTATACAATAGGGCTCTGTCACAGACTCTTTTGTTTGAAAACAGTTTGGTTTGTAAACAGCATGTTGGTTTTGTGTGCAAATTCTGCATCAGATCGTGACTAGACTATGGCCATCTTTCCTGCACAGAAAAAAGGAAGTTAATATTTTCCAGAATCATGGAAGGGAAGAAGTTCGTGAACCAAGGTACCACTGTATGCATCTTGTCACAATGTTAAAGCATTTTAAAAATTAAAGCACACCTGGCTGTGGTGATATTGGAAAGAAAAACTACTACTATGTATATATCAACATTGATAGGATACAAGGAAAGCAGTGCTTGGTGGAAAATTTGCAGTCTAAAAATACTTGCATTAAAAAGAAACATTGAAAACTAATGAGCTGAACATCCAAATTAAATTGTTTTAAAAAATGACAAATGATACTGGCTTCAATTCCCAACATTAGAAAAAAAAATCACAAATGAATAAACACAAAGAAACTAGTGAAACAGCATTACCCTGGTATCAAACTTAATAAATGTCACAAGAAAGGAAAATTGCAGAAAATAGATATAAATGCAAAAATCTTAAATGATAAAACAGGAGGATCATTAGAGTCCAAGCTGTGTAGTGAGAGTGAGACTGTACCAAATACATAAAATTAAAAAAAAAAAAAAACAAATTTAAAAGGGGTAAGGGGACCAATGAGATAGCTTAGCAGACTAAGCAACTGCTTTGGCAAGCATAGGGACCAGGATTTAATCCCCAGTCCCACATGCTGTGTCGGCCCTACCCCTAGGGGTGCTGAGCGGGTGACTCAGCCCGGATGTGCTGGTGCACCCCTGTAATCCCAGTGCTGGGGAGACTGAAAACAGGAGGATCACTATGAGTCTAAGCTGCATAGCAAGGCCCTGTACCAAATACATGAGAAATAAAATAAATAAAATAAATGAAAAATTTTAAAATCTTAAATGACATACTAGCAAATCAAATCCAATAGCATATCAAAAGGATTATACAACATGACCAAGTGGAATTTGTCCCAAACATGCAAGGATGATTCCACATAGAAAATCAATCAGTGTAATATACTACATTAATAGAAGAAAGGAGATAAAAGTCACATAATCATCTCAATGATTGTAGACAAGGGCTTTGGATAAAATTCAACATTTCATAATAAAAAACAGTCAAAAAAGTAGTAATTGAAGGCGATTTAACATAACAAAAGTCTTTAAAAAGCCAGAGTTGGGGCCATAGAGATAGCTTGGTGGTCTAAGCGAGTGCAAGACCTAGGCAAGTGCAAGGACCCAGGTCGATCCCCAGTACTGTGTGTGATGCTGGCCCTTCCCCAGGCACACCGAGCTGGCCACCAGGTTCAGGTATGGTGGCACACCCCTGTAATCTCAATACTGGGGGGGGTCAGAAACAGGAGGATCACTATGAGTCCTCCGTGTAGTGAAACCCTGTACCAGATACATAAAAAAATTTTTTTAAGAATCAGAGTTCATGGTGAAGAACTGCATCCTTCAACTTGGTTGAAATCCCTGTGTGAACTCCTAACGCCTGACAAGGTACAGGTCACCTGAGTTGCTAGAGCCCCAAGCAGCTTTCCAGAAGCAAAAGTAGATCTTCTGGAAAGGGAGATAGAATCATATGGGACCTCAGATTATCTCTAGAAATTTCACTGTACAGCATAGTGCCCAGAACCCAATAAAAAATGGCTAGACATATGAGACAGCACAACATGCAAACTCAGAAATGGTAAAGAGGAAGATTCACAGGACGTGGAGATAGCGGTGATACTACCTGGGAGCAACTACTTACTGTGTTTGAGGAAATGAATGGCAAGATTGAGAGTTCAGCAGAGAACTGAAAAGGATTGCGGAAGAAGATTTGAAAGGAAATGTTAAAATGGAAACCTACAAGCCAGGTGTGATGGCGCAGGCCTGTAATCCCAGCACTTGGGAGGCTGAGGCAGGAGGATTGTTGTGAGTTTGAGATCAGTCTGAGCTACAAAGTGAGCTTAAGACCAGCCTGAATTGCAGGCTCAATTTTTTTGTCTCAAAAAGACAAAAAAGAAATGTATTTAAAATGGAAACCTAATCTAAAATTGATAACTCAATGGGTGGATTTAACAGCTGAAGAAAAAAAGTGGGAAAAAAAATCTCACAAGAAGCACAAAGAGACAAAAGAATAGGCAGCCCACCAAAGAACATAAGAGTCTCCTGGGAATAGTGAGGCATCTAACAAATGTCTGTTAGTTTCCTGAGATTACTGTAACAAATTACCAGGAACCTGGAGACTTCATAGGAAACTGGTGTTCTCTTGCAGCTCTGGGTGCTGGAAATCCCTCCAAGAGTCACTGGGCTGATATCAAGGTGCCCTCAGGGCCCCAAGGGGAGTAGCCATCCCTTGCCTCTCCCAGCTTCAGGTTGGTGGCTTCTGACAACCTTTACCTGTGGCTGCACTATGCCAATATCCAGCTCTGTCTTCCTAATCCTCTTTTCTGTGCATAAAATTGCTCTCTCCCTCTTGAACAAGGACAGCTGGAATTGGTTTTTGGACCTGTGATGACTTCTGTCTGGTTGTCCCCTCAGTGCCTCATACAGTCATTTGTAAGGTTCTTTTTTTAATGTATTTAGTACAGGTCTTCAGGGTGTCACTATGCAGATCAGACACATAGTGAGCCTCATGTTTTCAGCCTCTCAAGCACTGGGAATACAGGCACATGCCACCATGCCCAGTCTCATTAGCTGTCTCAGCACACCCTGGGGGCAGGCCTGGCATGGTGTATGGTGCCAGGGATTGAACCCTAGCCCCTGTGCTCTGCTTAATCAGGCCCTTTAGTCTGCTGAGCTTTCTGGCTGGTCCTGTAGGGTTCTTTTAAGAGGTGGCTGCATCTAGAATGTGTGACTCTGGGACTGATTCATGACATAATGCTAGGATCAAGGGCACTAGGATTAAGGAAGGGTCTCAGTGCTGCTTGCTCTGAGTAGCCCAGATAAGATAAAAGGGAAGAAAGAGCTGCAGTCGTCCTGTGTTGCCTTGTTATCTTCTCTCTGCCATGAACTGTTTCTCTTCTAATGTGCCTTTGTGCCTTGTGTCCCCTGCCTTGGAGCCAGCTGGTTTGGAGCTGAAACCTGGAGAAAATGTGAGCCAAATAAACCTTTCTTCCTCTAGCCTTGGGTGTCAGATATTTTGTCTCAATAACTGAGACGTGACACACTTGTATAATTCAGGAAAATCTCCCACTTCCAGATCCATTATCTAATCCCACTGCAGAGATTGTTTTGCTCTATGGAGCTGGGATATTCTGAGGTGGCCCTGATTCCACCGCTTGTAACGCATATGACCAGAATGCTTGAAGACAGGAGGAAACAGAGCATAAGCAATATTGGAAAGATGATAGCTGAGATTTCCCCAAATAAGTAAATAAATGCATGACAACAAAACTTCTGTCTTCTGATCCAGTTTTAAGAAGCTGCAAGTCCTCCAGGTAGAATAAGAGCAAAGGACACCAAGCATGGTAGTCTGACTGTGAAAATCCAAAGATAACAGAATTAAAAACATACAAAGAAAAACTATAAAAAACCTTTTTAAAAAAAAAAAAAATAACAACTAGTCTTCTACACACTGACCTCTTAAGGACACACTGGAAGCCTGAAGAAAATGAAATACTTTCAAAGTCCAAATACATGTAGTACTTTTGTCCACTTTTACATGTTCTGGTATAAAAAGCCTGCCAAATTATAGGTCATTTTTTGAAAATAAAGACAAATGAAGATAGCCAGGTATGATAGCATGTGTCTGGAATTCCAATTACTTTGAAGGAAGATGAGAGCTCTGAGACCACCCTGGAAATTTAGGAAGACTCTGGCTCAGGAAAAGAAAAATTAAAGGCCTGAGGATGAAGCTAACTGGCCAAGTGCTGGCCTAATGTTTCAGAGGCTCAGGACCACAAAAATACATGGGAGGGGAGCTGTTTCCAGACAATCACAAGCGCGGCAGAATTTTCTCCAACAAATTGTTCATCATAGTTTAGGAACAACCAGAAGGCAGAGATCTAGACAGGAGCTCAGTCCATAGCTCGGGCCTGTTGTCCCACAGAGGGAGGAAGTGATGAAGGACCACATGGCCCACGCTGACCCGGAATGTGAGGTCACCGGAGAAGCTTCCAATGGTCACAGGGGGAAACATGGGCTTCGGTAAGGAGATAACACAATGGATCACATTCCTCCAATACTTCTAAAGCCACAACTTCCTAATGATTCTAAAACAGAAGAAGAAAATGAATTGGCCTAGTGCTGAAGGATAAGAGGGTGAAAAATCATTTTCTTAGAAATTGGAAAAAGAGGAAAAATGCTTTAAAATGGTATGTTCAATATAAACTCTTCCTTGGCTATTTAAGTGGTAGAGCAGGGGAGGAGCTCTAAGGAATATCCAAGGAAACAAAGGGGAAGAGATATTCAAATTCAGGGGCCGCCTGTTTGCAGTCCCTGAAAGAATCGATAGGTGCAGGCCTTGGCATCGAGGCCAGCTGACCTCAACAAAGACAGCCAGGCCTGAGCTGCTCCAGGGGACAGCCAGCTCACCCCTGCCTGGCCAGCGTGGACCTGAGAGTGTTCTTTTTCTTCTTCTGTCTCAGAAAATGGAGCTGTGGCTGTACTGCAGCCAGATTGATGGTGCCAGGCTAGTAAGTGAGTGTGAGCAGGGCCTGGGGCTGCTGCAGACAGGATGTGCTCAAAGGCAGGTTCCATGGAGAAGATGGAAGCCTTGACTGGAAGCTGCTTTGGTCTGGATGCAGGGACCGCTCCGGGCTAATGACTGGAGAGTCCAGGCAGGGCCTCCTGCCTTCCAGCGACCTCCCGGGCTCACGTCAGTTCAAGCAGTCCATGTCTGGGCTGTTCGTGGGGAGGATACTGAAGGACCTCAGCTGTCTGACATGAGCCCTACAGTGTGGTAAGGGAACTGTAATGCCACACTTGGTGGGTGACATAGACAACTATAGCCCCAAGGGTCACTCAGTGAGACACATGCAACCAGTGTTTCTAAGCAGAGGACTTTATTGGAGATTGCTGGATCAGTGGCAAGGATTCTGTGCCAGGATCTCCCAAACCCAGGACATGAGTGCAGTGACCCGTCCATACACAGCAGGACTGTAGGTGGAGCAGGTCTCACTGCCCCAGGACACGATGCCGACCAGGGTCCAGGCTCCATGCTTCTTACACACGAGGGGGCCGCCAGAATCACCCTGCAGGGAGGAAGAGCACCTGACTGTGAGCCTGACTGTCATGGCCCAGAGTGCCTATGGTGGCAGAGGCAGGGAGGGGCAGAAGGTGACAAGGCTAAGCACAATGGCTCTGCCCAAACAACTTCATTTGAGTGCCATGCAGTCCAGCTCTACCATTACTCCTGAAGCCCCTGCACAGATGGCTTCTGCTGTCTAAGCCTCGCTGTCACTTCTCTCATGGGCTGGCACCTGTGCTCCCAGAGCTGCAGTGAAGACCAAGCTCCTTGGGCAGCACACAAGGAAGCCTGGCTTCATGGTCCCTGTGTCCCTCCTGGTTCCCCAGGACCATACCATGCAGGAGGAGACACCATTGGCCCCAGCGCAGATCATCTGGTCAGTGATTTGGTCACCCCAGGTTTTCTTGCACTTCTTGGTGGACACGAGGGGCAGGACTGCCTGCTGCAGTTTGGTGGCACCTACAGGAGCTACAGGGACAAGAGGTGGGGGTTGAGAACCCTTCCCTCTATCTAGAGCCCCGAGAGATCCTGCCCCCCAAGCATTATAGAGATATACTTCACAGAACAGAACTGTGGACAGGAGCCCTCAGTTTATTTGTGAGTGGTAAATATTTAGCTCTTTGGTCTTATTCCTAATTAATAACTCTTTTATAGATTTTTTTCTTTGAGTTTGTGAGACACTGTCTTGCTATGTAATTCACTGTGGCCTTCAATTCCCAGCAGTCCTCCCACCTCCGCCTCCACAGTACTGAGATTACAGCCATGTGCCGCCATGCCAGGTTACTCCATATATTCTTAATTCAAAAAACCACTTGGGTCCACGTGGGGATTCCTGCTGCCC
Organism: Ctenomys sociabilis; assembly: GCA_004027165.1. NCBI lineage: Eukaryota > Metazoa > Chordata > Mammalia > Rodentia > Ctenomyidae > Ctenomys > Ctenomys sociabilis. The sequence goes on from PVKA01038923.1 coordinate 19,615, forward strand.
CGGCAGCTCCTCAACCCAGTGACAGCCCTGCTGTGGAAAGGCCCAGGTACACTCACGGTCAAAGCTCGTCATGCCCCAGCCAGTGGTGACGCACTCCGTCCCAGGATGGAAGTGGCCACAGGGACGGGGCAGGCACACGGGGGACACCCTCTCATTGAACTGGGCAGGCGTGGCCAGTTTTATCAGTGCAATGTCATAGCTTGCTGTGTCATCAGTGAAGTTGGGGTTTGTGAAAACCTGAGGGTGACAACCACAA
>PVKA01038924.1:0-19869 GCA_004027165.1 Ctenomys sociabilis
CTCATCATCTCGTGGTCGGGGCCGGGCATGGTGCCTGGCAGAGGGGCCTCTTCAGTGGTCGTACAGGAACATGGCACCAGACACTGTCCTGCGTGCCTGTAATGAGCTGCTGGATGGGTGAGGGGTGCCAGTCAATGTCCGCGGGTCATGGGTCCGGTCATCCCCTCCTGCCTGCAGCTCCAGGATGCGGCCTACCTAGGGGAAGTGGGAACCCCAAGAGGGAAGGCCGGAGCCAGAACCTCTCTGGATTTTTAAACTGCTTAACCCACCCACTGCTGGGTTAAGCCCAACTTCATTTGCCTGTATTTAGGGTCACTCTAACAGATGTGCTTTTTAATACTTATTAAGAAGAAGCATATTTTCGTACACTTGGTCCTCCTCAGTTTTCCTTTCTGGAAGTTTTATGTTAATACTTTTGGCTCATTTTTCTTACTGAGCTGTAGGAGTTCATTATATATTCTCAATACTTTGTCTAATGTACAAGGCAAAAGTGTTCTGCTTGACTTTTAACTTTAAACTGCCTCTTGTCATTTAGAAGTTATTAAAATTTCAATTTAAGCAAATTTCTGTTATATTCTTTTTACTGATTTCTTGTTTTGATTTGCTTTATTATATGACCTGATACATTTAGGAAATACTTTCTTACTTCAGGATTTTAAAATTCTTTTACATTATGAGTTTTAATATTCTCTCTCTCTCTGCCTTTCTCATTCCAAGTTTCTCTACAGAGCCCAAACTGGTGTCTCTCCTACCTCTACCTCCCAACACCTAGCTTAATATTATATTTTAGTACTGTAGTCTTCAGTGCATCTAGAGCTTGATTTCAACTTTGCTTTCCCTTTTCAACCTTCACAGTTTCTGAGCTTCTGTTTGTTTGCCTATTTGCTATTAATGTTGCATGGACTCAGCTCTCTTATACAGTGTTGGGTGGCAGGGGCGACAAGGTGGACTCCCTGTCTTATTTTTACCTTCATTAGAACCTTCCTATTATTTCACCATTAAGAATATGTTTACTGTGCTGGAAGTGGTGACTCATATATGTGATCCCAGGACCTGGGGAGGCCAAGGCTGGAGGCTCACACAAAGGACACTCCCTCAAGATTATGGGGCCACAGAGGAAAGCAATTGACAATGCAAAGTGTGCCTAAGGAGAGTCACATGGAGAGAAAACATTCTTTCTGGCTTTCACAGAGAGCAAATGGGTCAAGCAATGCCTGTGACTCATCCACAAGGCTGACACTGACAAGGGGTCTACAAAGTGCAGTACAGGGTTACAGGATAAACCCTGAAGGTACCTGACTGACCTTATCTGATACAAAAGTTACATTTCTTGTTATATAGGTCTTGCTTTAACTTGGTCTTAACCATCCAGCAGAAAAGTCTAACCCTGAGGTACAAAAGTAAGATTATATTAATATGCTGAGCTACAAAATGCTCACATCAACAACTTTAGACAATTGCCAGTTCTGCTGATAACTCACTACTGTTATGGACTATTGGACTATATTGAGCTATTTTGCTGAATTCAAGTACCTAAAATCTTTGGATTGGCATCAGGTATTAAAAGATCCTTTAAAGACGGCTTCAAATATAGCTTCTCTAACAGCAATGGAACACCCATCTCTGACAAAACAAAACAAAAAAGTGGGATATAACTAAAAGACAATTTTGTTGTGAAAAATATAAATATATGTATACAAAAATAGGTAGGATAGATATACAGCTATTTTCTCTTAGTTCAGTGAGAACAAAGGTTTATACTACTATTATTTAGACAAGATATCATGTCTACATCTTATCCTCTGAATAACTGCTAGGAAGACAACAATATGAAATGTATTAATTATTATAACTGTCCTACTAGCCTGTTTTGAAACTGTTCATTATTTTATTTTTCCTCATTAAAATGAATAAAATTTAAAAAGACACTCCAAAAAAAAAAGCTCAGTGTTCCAAAAAACAAAAAAAATTTTTTTCTATGTTTTGGAAAGATACACTTCATTAATCAGTGAAATTTTCTTCAATATGAGATTTCTAGGAGTTTTTAATCATACAGAAATTCTGAATATACTTGAAGACTTTTTCTACATCTAATGCAATGAGCATATGTTCTACACTAATTTTTTAATTATTAAAATGAAGTAAGATCATATATTTTTGATTACATGACAACTGTTTTCTTGGGATTAGACCTAAGTAGTCTAATCCTAAGTAGTCCTATTTATTTTTTCTGGTTACTTTAGCAGACAAAGGAATTGTTTTGCTAGTTCAGCGTGCACTTACACTGGAAGTGCTAGCTGAGAAGTTACAGCTATCAGACACAAAAGCGAACTTTAAAACAGTACTTGGTAGAAAGTTTGTTAGATGATTCTTAAAATCTTTGCCTGTGTCAAGAGTATCAGAGATCTTGGAGCCAGAGAGGCAGAAGAAAACTATAAGTATATTTTTCAGTAGAGTTACATGTGCTGTGAGTCACAACCGTCCCCCACGGATAGAGAGGGGACTCAGAATAGATTAAAAACTAGTGTTTGCAAGATGAATGGAGAGTCAATGATCAGGAAACCATATAAAAAATCAGAAGTCATCAAAACATCAAATCAAAAAAGTACATGTGATAATTAATCATAGGGTAATGCTTCAAAGATTTGTTTTCTTTCTTACTGCATCCCCAGGAAACAAAAATAGGGCTTGCCATTTAGTACATGATCAAGGTGTGTTTGCTAAGTAAGTAGGTAAATAAGTAAGTAAGTAAGTAAGTGAAAAAAGAACTCAGTGTTTGCAGAGGCTTCCCACAGGCCAAGTAAGATAGAGAAATGCACGTTAAATTCTCCAAGCGGCATGTTAGTGGTGATTTCAGAATCATTCTTGTTGGAGTGATGAGTGTCCATCCTGCAGATGTGTTGCATGAAATGGTCATTGCCAAAGTGGTAGTGGGAAGTGGGGACAAATATTTCAGTAGGAGAATGGATAGAAAGAGTGACATCTGTAGATGCTGTGTGGTGAGACCTTCTGTTTGTTTCATATCTGAGAGATTTGATTACATTTACCTATTCCTAGGAAAGAGAGAATGAGTCCACAAGGTTAAATAAATAAAGGATGAAAGTTGAATATCAGACAAGAAAGAGATGATCCTTTACTAGAGAAGTTCTGAGGTGCTCAGGAGAGTGGCATTCACAGATGAAGGCATCCACCGTACTCACACAGGGAAAGGCCTTCCTGCTCCTCACCATAGCCCAAGAAATTTGCACCTGTAATCCTAGGGAAAAGTTGTTGCAATTCACTTAATTAATTCTGATCTACCACTTGCAACACATTGCATAGCTGAAATAAAGACTCTAAGGCATATTTGTAGTTGTGAGGTGCCAAGGGGGTCAAAATTCGAGCTGCAACAATAACTAAAAGCAACAGAAGCCTCAATCCAGGGTTGACCCCTCAGGTTTTAATGAATCCATGGAATGGGCAGTAGATCAGGGATGAGTGACTGTGAGAATGGTGGGAAGTATGTGAGAGTAATGGAGGGAGAGAGAAGGGAAGGAAAACAGGAAGGAAAAAGGGAAGGAAAAAGGGGAGGGGAGGGGAAGGGATGGAGAGGAGGAAAGGAACAGAGAGGAGAGGAGAGGAGAGGAGAGGAGAGGAGAGGAAGAAAGAGTAACCTGTACCACACAGCCTGAGGAACAGCTAACCTTTTGGGGTTGGTGCTTATGCTCTCATGTGACAATTTCTATGAACCAAGTGGGCATGGCCTGTGCCTCTTTCTTGAGGCTCAGTCCCAACTGACAGCATGGCTCTCTCAGCCTGGGTCACACATGGCTTCTTTGAGCTCTGACTGGACCTGTTGCCCTGCTTCAAAGGCCACACAGCAGCACCTGGGTTAGACCCAGCTGCACTGCTTAAAGCCATCTGTGGGGATAGAGACCAAATATGGCCAGCTCTGCATGTATCAGTACCTGGACTAAGGCCAGCTTCAGCCAACATGGAGAGGACTGCATGTTTTTTCAGGAGAGTCTTCTGCATGGTCCTTCACACTTACCCAGGGGATGCTTCAGATAGCATTCAACTTATAGGAATGGGAAGGAAAAAGGGAAGGGAAGGGAAGGGAAGGAGAAAGGAAAGAGAAGGGGAGGAGAGGGGAGGGGAGGGGAAGGGAGGGGAGGGATACAGAGTGGCTAAAGAAATTGCTATTTGATGGTACATAATTTTTTTCTGTAAAATAGGAAGCAAGGTAATTTTCTGGAAATTAGGGAAAATAATTAATTTCATAGGCTGCCTGGAAGTTCTTAATTTTTCTTTCCATGAAACATATGCCATACCCTTAGGACCTCCTCAGGAACTGTTACTCATTAAGACTTTTTAAAGGCCAACTGTAAGTGCTATATTTCATCACTTATTTCCTAATTTATGCTGTTTTCTAACAAGGAAAGTGTTACATTATTTGGTAAAGCAATGCATTTTTTTTTTTGCCAATGTTAATTACGGAGGTTCCAAGACTCTTTACCACCAGAGATTCCTTTTATATTTTGCCTTCTGTCTATGGTACTTAAAAGATATTGTTAACTAAACAATCTATACATATATAGTAATAAATAGATTTCTATTTTAATTGATTTTTTGTAATATTTGCATATAACTAAAGAATATATCTGATTGACATAAGTAATTTTTGTTTGACTAATACAATTCTAATCAAAATAGAAGGAATTCAGCATTTCAGCTATTCTGTGCCATCTTACTGAGGATAAATATTGGAAGGGACCTTCAACTTCCATTATTTCTTAGTACAGTCTCGCAGGCTACCATTTAAGCCTCACATTTTTGTGTTTTAACTTGTAATATTAAGGTATACATTACTGAGATGTTTTCTTTGCAGAAGAAGGATGTGAATTCCAGTTGCAAAAAATACAAATAAAGAATATTATTAATTGATCCAATGTGTAAGAAAATTATAAAACATTGCAAGGTAAAGTGGAGGCATAGTAATACTGAGGGATTGTAACAAAAGGGCTTTATTTTTTAATTTATTTTGCAGAGCTGGGGATTGAACTCAGACCCATCCACTTGAGGAGAAGACTCTAAGGAAGTTCAAATTGACCAGAAGTTGTGGGAGTGAGCAGGTTTCAGCTGGCGATGAAACGAGGTAGAAGGATCTCAAGGCAGGGGCAAGGCATCATGCATGTGAGTTCTGTGTGGTACTGCAAGCCTCCTTACCCCTCAGTACCCTCACCAAGGATACAAGGGTCAGAGAGCATCTATGTGAGCTCAGAGGATATAAAACAATGAATGAATCTCATTGTTGGGATTAAATTTCTGGACTGCAAATTCATTTGCCAACATGATTTCAGCAAAGAATGACTCATTTACATTAGGCATCTTCTATTCGACAGTTCTTAAATTCTGAAGAAGGAGATGACAACAAAAGACCAAATTACCTGCACAGGCCACAAAACGCTCTAACTTCATAGTGTATCCGGCATCACAAAGGCATAATCCACAGCTTCAAGAAACACTGAGAGACCAAATCCCAGTGATAAGAAAATTAAACTTTAACTATTCTTCACATTTTACTGGCGAGCCACAAGGATGCTCGCTTTACAGTTGTCCCCAGGAAGTGCTCATGATTCATCTGCGTGCTCACTTTAGTCCTCACTTAGACTGAGGAAATGAATGTAGACCTCTGTTCATTAAACTCACTGTTGCTAACATCACCCCTGCTGCTGTCAGAGTGCCTTAGCATCACTTAATAAAGCAGAAAGGCTTGACCTTAATGCTAATTTTGCCTATCCTCAATTTAAAGCTTACATTGTAATGATCCATGTTAAACATCAGTAGAAGAAAAGCACCACAGAATTAATGCATGTAATACTTTCTGCATTTGGCTTTTGAACCGCATTTGGCATCATCCTCTAAAATTCTCAACAGACTTTACTGTCTTCTGTTCATGCCAGCTCATATGCACACTTTATCTTCTGAAGGAGAGAAAAACTCCAATATCGTACAGAAAGAGTCGTGGATGATGAATGTTTCGCTAAGGAGAGCTTTCAGAATGGTGCATTTGTTCTAGAGTAGGAGTTAGGTTTATCATTTCTCACCAGCTCATTTTAAACAATCTATCTTTTTCAGACAAATATGTTATCAGATATATTAATGGCTGGAAGCCTAAGAAAAATACAAGACATGCACGCAAAAAGAAAACACTAACTCACTCTTTTCCAACACTGTTACACAATCCCGAGGAGTTCAAACAATAATCACAAAGGAGGACTGGCAAGATAACTCAGTGGCTTAAGTGCCTGCTTGGCAAGTGCAAGGTCCTGAGTTCAATTCCTGGAACAAAAAAAAATCATGTAGAATCTACAAATACATACACACAAAATACATATCTACACATAGATATCTAATGTTATTTTTCAAATATGTATAGGCTACTATGGTAGTACATTGCAATTTAAAAGCATTACTGGATACTAATTATTTTTAAATTTATTTTTTATTTTATTGAAGTACAAATACCAATCAGACAGTTTCAAGACACCTTAACAAGACAGATTCGATAAATTTATACATTGCAAACTATTTTCATAATGTTTTGGTATCGTACAAGGTGCATACATGGTATTATATTTACAGATATTATTTTAGCAGATGTCTCTTATTAGTAAATTAAGAGTGTAGCTGCTTATCTTATTTTTTATACATGAATTATATCAAAAATTCAATAATTATTTTCCTAGAGGATGACAATAGTACTAGAAGCTGACATAATATCCTGTCCTACCACCATTAGTGCACATCTTGCCTCTCATAGGATTATGTAGAAGCACAGCGTTATCTATCCCAACTGTACTGTCTATACACACACATCATGATTTTTTCTTTCTATACCACTTCCTTTGTTTACACCTGTCAAAGATGGGCACTCCATTGTCATTCAACTAACTTAGGTGCTTGAACTCACCACCACAATTCATCATAGTCCAGCATTCCACAACAATAGTGAGTTATTCAAAGAAGTTGTCAACCATAGCCATTTACAGCTCAGCTTAATATTATGGCCCGGTGACGTATACTTCATTTTTATACTTTTATGCTGGATGGTTAAGACCTAGATAGATCAAGACTTATATACCAACACATGAACTTTATATTTCCTATGTGGTCAGTGAAGTACTCTCAGGGTTTATCTTGTAGTCCTGTACATTATTCTGTAGATCCTTTGTCTGTGTCATCCATGTGGATGAGTCACAGCCAATGGTTGACCAGTTTGCTCCCTGTGAGAGCTTGAGAGAAAGTTTTCTCTTCATGTGACTCTCCCCAGGCACACTATAGAACTTCAGTCTCTTTCCTCTGTGGCTCCATAATCTCCTTGTTCAGAAAATTTGGAGCTCACCTGAGTTTCATGATGTTGCAGTACAGGTTCTCCTATGTCCTGAGTCTTCGCTGACCTTGAAAGACTAGGGCCAAAATGTTGGCTGGCCTTGTGGCTCTTGTATTTCTCCAGTAATTTTTGTTTATTATATGTTTTCAAACAGTAGATAGAATACAAATGGTCATATCATTTTTTTAAATCAAAGTAAATTCTGGTGCTTCAAAAATTTAAGAACTAGTATTTCATGTTAACTGAAGTAATACTCTCTCAGTTTTTGATCTCACATCATTATTGGGCTGAATTTTTTGTTTTGCTTTGTATTTAGTACAAGGGTCTACATGGACTATGGGATCTCACCACTAGATCAGACTCATTATGATCCTCCTGTTTTCAGCCTCCCAAGTGTTGGAATTACAGGCATGCCACCACGCCCCAGTCTCAATTGCCATCTCAGCTCACCCCAGCTGCTGTGCTCTGCCTAAGCAGGGGCTTTGGTCAGCTGAGCTATCTGGCCAGCCCTAAGGTTTAGATAATTGAACTCATATACCCAAGTATACGTATTTAATCCTAATCACTAAGTGTTATGGTGTTATGTTATCCTAATACATGTATGTGCTTTATAAAAGAAAAATTGAAACAGCTAACTAAAAAGTATATTTTAGTGTTAAAAATTTCTTTCAGAGCTCTGGAATCTGGTCCCATTTTAAAAAATAATCAAATAAAATTATAGTAAGCTCTTCAGAATCAAGTAGAATCAAGTTAGCAATTTGGAGGTAGAAATTGTACAGGTCAGTCAGACCTTTTGGAGAGTACTTCTGGGGACTGCTGACTTACTAAATTTTTACTCACTCTGTCCATTAGCACAGGAACAAATCACACAGTTATACATTTATACTGTCTCACTTGTTTCACACATAAGCCCTGTTCTTTGGAAAGAGCTATATGAGGTATGAGGTAAAATAAGCCAGGATTGCCCATATGACCTGTTTAAAGCAACCCCAACAACCTGCTTCATCCATTGATTGCTGCCCACCTTGTCAGGGGAGAGGCCTGACAAGTATATTTGACTTGGTCCCTGTGGGAACAAGTTGAGGCTAAGGGTGACACGTGTAAAGTGATTTCTCAGTATAATAATTCTTACAAGGACACTATATCAGGTTGGTATAAATTGGATACAACTGTGCAGATTTGGAAGCAAGAGAACTATTTTATGTCCATCAAAATTTTGATGGTCATAGTGTCTGTAAGAAAATACTTCAGGTTGGGGAGATAGCTCTGTGTCTAAGTGCCTGACTCACAAGTGCAAGGACCCCGATTCAATTCCCAGTACCACAAGCACTGCTGGCCCTGGAATCTTGGGTGTGTAGTGCTGTCCCCACAACTGGTTATGGTGGCTCATGCCTGTAATCCCAGTACTGGGGAGGCTGAGATGGGAAGATCATTACAAGTCCAAGCTATGTAATAAGACCATATAGACAGACAGACAGACTGACAGACAGACAGATAGAGACAGATAGATATAGCTTCTATTTGTGGAAGCTACCACTAGATGTTCCCCTAGGGGAGCTAGTATTAGCTGAAGAGGAAGATGAATAGCAAGGCAAGTAGAACAAGGGGATAATGCTGCAAAGATTGCCACAAAACCAGCCAGAAGTTGAATGTTTTGAGCGCTGGGTCATCAGGACAGGGACATTCTTCTGGAGTTTGAGATAGCCTGAAGACTTTGATCCCCAAGAGAGTCTAGAGGAAGAAAGTACTCAGAAATATTTTAATTTTAACATGAGAAAGTTCTTCTGCATAGTTTGGTCATTCTAATGATCAGAACAATGGTAGAGAAAAAAGACCCAAGGGAGGACTCTAGCTAGTTTCTCTGGCTGAGGTTTCTACCAGTCATGAAAAATGCTTGCTACAGAAGGGAAGGGAACATCTCACTTAAGAGTCACAGCTGTTGCCACGGAAATGGGCTCAGACTCAAGAGTGATGACTGCCTTTGCTTGGAAAAGCCAAGTCCTCCTTGTCAGAAAAATTAGGGCTCTGGGAGATAAACTTTGTCCTGCTTTCCTCACTTTGAGAACACTTTCAGTTCTAAGGTCAAATAGAAAGACAAGACTAAGGAAACAGACTAATTTGAGATGGGGTGGCTTTTTACAAAGGATTCTTCTCTTGTGGGAAATGACAGGATTTCTGAGAAGATTGAAAAGTGGGACACATGCAAGAGGAGAACTGTGGCAACACTGAGGACAACAGACATCTACTGGAACAAAGCTGGAAGTCTGAAAACAACTTCTCAATAACTTCTCACCATTTAAACATGTGTGGATGTGAATTTTTTATAAATACCTGGCTTTTATGCATCTAGGGTTAGTCTTAGTTGTTAAATAGAAATTAACTCAATGAAAAGAGTTAGATGATTAATGAACTATTAAAAGCTGAATTTGGATGATTAGTTCCAAGAATAATAACACAGACCTAGCCTGCTGGTATGACCACTACTTCTACTGCTGTCGGGAGCCACGGGAGTGAAGAAGCAGCAAGAACAAAGGACGACAATAATGCCACCACTGGCCATCTCAGCCACAGGCTAGGAGGGAGGGACAGACTTAACCCCCCAACCAGCTCCAGAGCCCCTTCAAAGCTTCCACACACACTCCAGGAGGACAGATTCCCCAGCACTCTTCTTTCTCTTCAACTGACTTGGTTTTGAACTGGAGTCATGAGCAGCAGTGTCTGAACGGGAGAAGACAGGAGTGCTGGTGACTTCGGTGTCCCAGCCTCAGCATGCGGAAGCGGTGAGTGTGAGCCTGGCAGTCGATTGCACCTACCAGCGCTCCTGAAGTAAGGAGTGGAAGCATGCGATACTTTGACAAGTTTTATAAGTGAAAATACATAATAAAAGTGCCACCATTCTGCTGGTGCTCTCAAACAGTGGTAAATGACTACGAAAAGGAACTAAACAAAATGACCCAGCAGCAAAACCCAATTTTAAGTATAAAGAACATCCTAATTAAAAGTACTAAAACAAGTAAAGAGATATAAATGAGATAGGTGGAATGCTAAGTGAAGCATCAAGTAAGGAGATATCTTATATAAGAAAGCTGAAATAGTACAAAACAGTATAATTTTCCATCAGCGGATGAATGAACAAACAAAATGTAATTCATAAACACAGCAGAACTAAAATCATCAGGGCCCCAAAAATTTAAAGACCCAATTGAGAAATGGGCATCTGAGATGAACACACACTTCTCAGAGGATGAAATTAAAGAAGTGAATGAATATATGAAAAAATGCTCCACATCACTAGCCATCCATGAGATGCAAATTAAAATGACACTGAGATACCATCTCACCCCAGAAAGAACGGCTATCATAAAGAAATCACACAAAAACAAATGTTGGAGAGGACGTGGGGAAAAAGGAACTCTTTTCCACCGCTGGTGGGAATGTAGACTGGTGCAACCATTATGGAAATCTGTATGGAGACTCCTTGAAAAACTAGGACTGGAAATCCCATTCAAGCCAGCTATCCCCCTACTGGGAATTTTCTCAGAGGAACTGAAAACATCATATCATTATTGATATATGTGGACCTATGCTTAATGCAGCACAATTTGTGATAACCAAATCTTAGGAACAACCAAGATGCCTGTCTCCTGAGGAATGGATGAAAAAGATGTGGCATTTTTATAATGGACTATTACTCAGTGTAAAGAATGATAAACTTGAAGCACTTATATTTAAGTGGATGCCACTTGAAGATATTCTCATAAGTGAAGTAAACCAGACCCACATGTGTAAATACCATATAGTCTCCGTAGTATAAAAACTCAAAAAAAGAAATACAAATAGAATGATATAACACAATTAAAAGGAAAGTGAGAAGTTGAGGATTAGACAATGAATAGAGGGCAAGGAGAAAAGGTAGGAAAACATGACAGGGGCAAAGCCATACATTTATATGCACAAGATGCATAAGGCAATGATCCTCAGAACTATCAGCAGGTTGTTGCAACTAGCAGTTACTTGGTGAGATTCTCACCCTGACTAACTGTATATGCTGATACCTGTGAACCAAGCAACTGCACTGAAGATAGCAATGTGTGATAGTAGGGTCATGCTTGGCATGCCTGTCATTCTGGTCTTCTAAATACGTACTGCTTGTCATGGCATACCAATTATTGCTATGGTGTCTCTCAAGTAAAGATTTGGTTTTTTCTTAGAGGGGAATAAATGAAAAAAAAAAGAGAAAAGAACAAAAATGTCACAGAATTGTCCTGCTATAATGATGTATATGATTAGATTTCTAAATTTCTATATAAAATATATAATTGTTTATTCATATTTTTAAAATTTTTTCCACATTCTATAGAGACTCAAAATTTAACATATCAATACTTGATGGAAAACATATGTTCTATCTTATGCCTAAGATGTTTGATATTCAGACAGTTAGGTTAAACCCAACTGCATATGTTGTAGGGTAATAATAAGCTTCTCTTTTGGAGGGTTAACAAGCTAAGTTTGCAGATCAAAAATTAGAGAAAAAGAAGAGCTGTAAGGACAGCTAACAGTTTGATCCTAGCATTTCAAGGTCAGTGAGGACTCAGAACATAGGGGAACCTGTACTGTAACATCATTTAACTCAGTTACTCAGTTGTGTCCTAAATTTTCTGATCAAGGAAATTATGGAGCCACAGAGGAATGTGATCGATGATGTAGCATGTGCCTAAAGAGTCACAGTTTCTTCTGAAACTTCAGAAGAGAAAACATTGTCTCAGGCTTTCACAGAGAGCAAATTGGTCAAGCAATGCCCATGACTCATCCACATTGCTGACACTGACAAAGGATCTACAAAGCACAGTACAGGGTTTTGGAATAAGTCCTGAGGGGATTTGACTGACCTTATCAAATACAAAAGTTGCATTTCTTGTTATATAGTTCTTGCTTTATGTTGGTCTTAACTATCCAGCAGAAAAGTGTACAAACGAGATATGAAAAGTGAAGCCATGTCAATATGCTGAGCTATGGAAGGCTCAAGTCAACAGCTTCAGACATTGCCAGTCCTGCGGATAATCCACTACTATTATGGACTACTGGACTATTTTGGAATATTTTGTTGAATTCGTGCACCTACACAATTTGGATGGCAATGAAATACCCATCTCTGACAAAACTAAACAAAAAAGAGGATATAAATGAAGGACAATTTTGTATCTGTATGTGCAAAATAGTTAGGATAGATATATAGCTACTTTCTCTTAATTCAATGAGAAGAAAGATTTGTACTAATAGTGTTTGGATAGGATATCATGTCTGCATCTTGTGCTATGAATGACTACTACAAAGACAATAATATGCAATGTATTAATTGTTGTAATTCTCCTACTAACCTGTTTTGAAACTGTCTCGTTGCAATTTTTTTCTCAATAAAATTAATAAAAAATAAAATAAAATTTTTAAAAAACGCACAGTAGAGTACCATTTAGTCACCAGAATGCAGTGCTGTTATTTGTGACCACAGAGATGAAACTTCAGATCAGCACTTAAATGAAATAAGTCATGCACAGGACAAGGGCCACAAGATCTCTCTCATATGTGAAGCATTAAAAAATTAATAGAAAATGAGGGTAGAAAGGCACTTACCAGAGGCTAGGAAAGAAAGGTTCCACAAAAGTTGAGCAATGGCTATTAAATTACAGTTAGACAGGAACTGAAGTTCTGGTCTGTTATTTACTGCACGGCAGGGCAATTATGAATAACAGTAATTTGCCACATATTTCAAAGGGCAAAGGAAAGAATTTTGAAGTTCTTTCATTGTATAGAAACAGAAAATGTTGGATGACATAAATATCATTAATGTAATTTAAGCATCATACAAAGTTTGTGTATCCAAACATCACATGGTTCTCTGATACATGTAAAATACTTACTTTTTATATATCAGTTAAAATTAAATTAAAAAGGGAAAAGGATTTCAGTTTGTGCAAGCTGCAGTCCAAGTCAGACGCACCTTATGCAGGGGCTTAGGAGTGCCGGAGGCAAGTTTCATTTTCATTGACTCTGGCACCGCCCCACAGGCACAATGGCTTCACTCACCAGGCTGCAGTGTGAGAGGACCCATGTAATGGGAAATGGCAAAAACATGCCATGACAGCAGTCTCCCCTGGAGGTGAAGGACTGAGAAATGCCAGAGTCCCGGCTATGCCCAGAATAGGAAAGAAGTGCTTCCCACTTGCAGAGTTGCTGGGATCCCATTCTGGGTCAAGCATTCATTCTTCCAGTAGCGAGGTGACTAACTACTGAGTCCTTGGATGAAAGTTGCCTTCTTTGACTGCAGGCACCTGTCTAAGGTGTTGTACCCTCCTGAAAACTCTGATTACCACTCCACATGCCATGACTGTGAGATTAGGAGGAACAAGGAATTGGCCTCCCAGGTCCTTTTTCTCAGTCCTGGATAAAGCTGAAAGGCCATCCAGTTCCAGAACTCTCTGTAGGACTGACTGTAGACTCTGTAACAACTACTTTGCACCTACAGTTTTTCCTGTACTTGTCTCATAATCTTGCTGCCTTACTTCCTTACATCTATTCCCAGGAACACTACTCAGTGATGTCTGGGATCTACTCTTTGCCGTACCCTGTCTCCATAAAAAGCCAGTTGAAAACACTGATCTCACTAGGGTCCTTCAATTGACATCAAAACCCCAGACAGCTAAAACGGAATTCCAATTCTCAGGTGTATATCTCTATCCATGTAACATTGTTTAATGGTATATAAAGAACTGTCAGAGGTGTCCTTCCAAGACATGGTTGCAAAAGAAATTGGCAGTTTCTGGGAAAAGAGCTGTGAGTAAACACCAAAAGATTCTGTTGAGGGCCAGTCTATGTATCTTTGCAGGGGAAATACTTTTGTAATTGAATTGTGATTAGGGCCCATCCAGGGCCTAGTTTCTCATCACATGAGCCGGCTATGGTGTGCACAAACATAACTCTACATGCTGTCAGTCACAGTTGAGGCCTCAGTAATCCCATGGTGCTGTGATGCCCTGCAAGATTCCATCAGCTGGAGACAACCTACTTCCGTGAGAACTAAGTAGTAATAAAAATGGGTCTCACCTTGGGAAAAGGACAAACTTTTCATGCACCCGCCATTTCTCCTCACCTTTCTGTCCTCATCAATGTAAGATCCTCATTCACAGAAGACCACTGCTTCCCTCTGAGTCACCTGATAATCCCTTTACCATTTTCTTCAGTGTAAATGCGAACAAATACAAAGATTCTGGCTGCCTTGTATTCCTCATAAAAAACTGGCCAAATTGCATTACCATTTTGTTTCTTGCTCTTTATTTTTTCCATTTGCTGTAATAACTTGAGGGAAATTGGGGACTTACTGTAAGGGCCCCTGGTAACTGGTGCCCAATGTGGCCTGAACCTGTGGCCTTCTCATCTGCCTGATGAATTTACTGGGAACATGTCAACAGCATTTAGATCTCCAGTGAGGACTCTGGAGACATCCAGTGTGAGTTAAAGTGTTTTCAAGCAAGTAAGAACATTTGTTGGAATAAAAATGTGGGATATTCTCTTCCTTTGAAATCTCTTCTAAAGAGGCAAAGTACACAGTGTGAGCTAGCAGTATCACCCAAATGCTGCAGGAAATAATTAACTACTACTTCTCTTACTTTGGATTTGAAAATTTGGACAAGGTTAGAAAAATTTAGAGAGCTCACAGCAGAGAAGAAACTCTTCTGAGACCTCAGCTTGGAGCTTGGTAAAATCTATTTTAGGTCCACCGAGTACTAGTTCCCCCAAAGTTTCTGTTTTTAAAATTTTATTATACGATTATTATTATTATTATTATTATTATTATTATTATTATTATTACTCTTATTACTATTAATAATAATATTTTTCTGGCCAGTTCAGCCCCAGCAGGACTGGTGCAGCATGTGGTGCGAGGGATCAAACTGCAGTCTCTGAGCTTGCATAAGCTTACCGCTGAGCTATCTTACTTGCTCTTAAAGTTTCTGTTTCACAACAGTAAAGGGACAAAAATTTAAAGAAAAAAGAAAAGTCACCCACTGCACTGCTGTCTCCTGGGGAAGACCCAGAGCTAGGTGAAGGTTACAGAGAAATTCTTTGGCCCCAACCTCCAGAATTTTTAGAGGCTGACACAACGTGCACAGGATGGTCGTACAATCATCTCTGGGTGTGACAGCAACAGTGAAGCTGGCTGTGAGGCGGAACCAGTGCCAGAGGGGATAAGGTAGAAGCAGTAGGCCAGCAACAGAGCTGTGTAACAAAGAAATGGTTTCCCCTTCCGGGTTCCCTCAGCTAGGCCAAGTGTGGTGGCCTGCACTGACAGCCCCAGGTATGGGAGAGGCTGAGGTAGGAGGCATGCCTAAGTGCAGAGGCTCTGCACTGGGACACCCCACATCAGTGTTACCCCAAAGTCTGCTGTATCACAGACAGGGATCCCACAGATGCTGGTAGAAGAATGAGAAGGTTTGAGCAGGTGAGGAGAGGAATGGAGAAAACAGAGCCAGAGCTAGTGAAGGAAGGGCATGTGGAGATGCCAAACCCAGCTCCAGGAGAGAATACAAACGCAATGCATTGCTTGGAGCATCACTTCAGCATTTAGAGAACTAGCTTGGGAAATTAAAGAGACCCCAGGAATTTGTAAAACCTTTTCAGAGAATGTTGTTATGCATATTACTGATGTTTTATGTCAGTGACCATTGAAAAACCAAGTGTTCTGTGGATAAAACAACAAGGTCTTATTAAAAGATGCTCTTAGCACAATATTGAATAAAGACACAAAGATTCCCATATATCTATGACATTCATTGTTAATTTTATGGTATACTAAATGTATTCATACCTTCTGGATATATGGGTCTTCTAAGGCATAAAACCAGTATTATTTATAATGATAACCATTTTCTTTTAGACTCAGAGATCAGTCTTTCTCAGTGTCCCAGCTATTTATAGTAAGAGGTTGTCTCAAGTTACTCTTCTCTTGTTGTTGGGACAAACACCCAACACCCAAAATGAAGGAAGAAAAGGTTTATTTAGCTCACAGTTACTAGATGTTTCAGTCCATAGTTGGCTGGTTCCAATGCAGAGAGGCACAGGGCAGAGAGTAAACTTTCATGGCGGCATCAAAGAGCAGAGAGCAACTACAGGAGTAGCAGCAACAAAATGGCAACAGAGAGAAAGAGATTACCATTCAAATAACAGCCTTTAAAAATTTATACAATGCATATATTATTTATAAAACTCTGTTCTATACTAAGATAAACATTTAAACGTATTCCAAAAATATTGTCACCATGATTGTCATGCTAACATACTCTGTGTTATTCTCTTTCTTTTCTTTTCTTTTCTTTTTTTTTTTTTTTTGTGGTACCAGGATTGAACTCAGGATCTTGTGCTTGCCAGTCAAGTGCTTGCTCTACTGAGCTATCTCCCTAACCCTAATATGTGTTGTTCTTAATCTCAAATTTTCTCTACAAACTATGTAACTGTTGTCTACTAATATTCTACGGAAATTCAGATACCAAAATAGATAAAAATAACAACTTTGTAGCTGTATATTTCAAAGCACTTGGTGCCCATACATAAGTACAATAGTTAAGTTCATTGCTTCCATTGCAGTACCATTCCCCAAGCTTATATAATTTATTGTATGGTTGATATTCTGCGGGCTGCTGCCTCATGAGTCTCTTTTGTGCCTTCCGATGAGACAGGCAGGATCTGCTTACCGTGGGGACTTCCATTGCTCCAGAATGAAATACAGCTCTCTGCACCTTAACAGTATCTCGGAACTGTATTAGCAAAGAGGACTGTTAAACCTGAAGAGGTTCAGATCAGAGCGGAGGAGCTCACATGCTGCACCAGAAAATGAGCTCCCCAGCCAAGGTACCTCAGCTCCTTAGTTGTCCAGGTAACAATTCCTGTTTTAGTTCCGGTTGATCCTGTCTCTTAGAAATGGCTAGTGACTGTGACGCACAGCTGGTCACTATGATGCACACTGCATAAACCAATCCCCGAGCCATTGACAAGCATTCTGCCTCTGTACTTCCTGCTTGCTTATGCCACATAAGCCCTAAGCTGTTGGGAGCGGTGCAAGCAGCAGCTCCGGATCCCTGGGTAACAATGTAACAGCTTGGGGCTCCTTGTGGGTTCCGCCTTGGTATGTTCGGAATAACAGGAAGTAGAGTGTGGCCCTGCCCTGTCTGTCGATCCGGACAGAATGAGGGGGCTGCCTGGCAACAGAGCGGGATTGGCTGTATGCTAATATGTGACTGCTGATGATTGGCTTAGCTATACTATAAAAACTGCTGTGCTTCCGCAATAAAGCGAGATCTCCCCTTCTACGAAGAAGGCAAGGTGTGTCTGAGTTTTCCTTTCTGCGCCCGACAACTGGTGGCCTGTACGGGGACTCTGAAGTGTTTTGGCCTGGTGGCCTGTACGGGGACTCTGAAGTGTTTTGGCCTGGTGGCCTGTACGGGGACTCTGAAGTGTTTTGGCCGGACCAGGAAGGGAAAAGGGCTGCTGCATCTTCCTTGCTTGCGAGGCAGTTTGCTGCAGCTCTGAATCTCAGGACTCACCTTGGGTAAGCACCCCCGGGATTGAGGGGTGGGTGGTGGACGCACCACAGGTCAGCTCCGGATAAGAGGGCTGGGTCAGCTCCGGATAAGAGGGCTGGGTCAGCTCCGGATAAGAGGGCTGGGTCAGCTCCGGATAAGAGAGCTGGGACTGCCCTAAAGAGGCAGGGACTGCCATGAATAGGCAGGGACACCAGGAACTGGTGGATGCCATATAGTGGCGAAATAGAAATTAAAACAGAACAATGGGTGCTGCGTCAAGCCCAATTTTTTAGGCTGTAAAGGAGCTGCTGTATGCAAAAAAGCTCAAGTTGAGCAAAAGAACCTTAGAGAAATTTCTTGAAGAGTGTGATATGTAGCTCCCTGGTTCGCGGTGTCCGGAAGTCTCATGGTACCGTCCTGGGACAAACTAGGAAGAGATTTAGATTTAGCTCATGAACAAGGGACACTAAGGGCTGGAGTGAGACAATTTGGCTGTTGATCCGGGGATGCTTGGAGGGCTGGCAAGATAGCTCAGCGGTCTAGAGCGCCTCCCAGGGACCGCGGTTCGAGCCCCAGCACCACATGCCATGCCAGCCCCTCCCCGCAGGGCCGGCTGAGCTCACCCCCCACACCCGCGAAAAAAGAATCCGTGTTGTGTAGCGAGACACTGGAATAAAAAAAAAGGAGGGGGACCCCGGGAATGTCCGTAATCCAGAAATGTGGCGGGCACTGGGGGCGGAGTTCCCCATGGCCCTTCCTGTCTTTCAAGACGCTCAAGGTAATCGTTACCAAGAGCCTTTAGATTTTAAGGTGATCAAATCACTGGCGGAATCAACTAGGACATGGGTGAGTAGTCCCCCGGTGCTAATGGCAGTTAGTAAGGATAGCCTGGTGCTCCCTGTGGTTTATGCCAGAAATTGGAAAACAGACACAACAGCCCAGTTAACAGCTATAGAGGAATCATCAGTAACAGGGCTCTTTGACTTAGCATCCTCCTTATGAAACTAATACAGCTTTCACTGCTGATGGCTGCCTCATATTGACTAATATCACCTCAGGAGATTTCTATGGTAATTCTACCCGAGCAGCGGTTCTTGGTATACAAAATATGTGGTATCCAGTAAAAACAACTATGAACAACAATAACTCTTATCCCGGCCCCAGAATTACTGGGATGTGTTGGAAGAATAAGTATGCCACACGCCTAGTGGATGGCCTAATTTGGGGCAACTGTCTACGCACCAGTCCCAGAAAATTAAATAGTATTCAGTCCTATTCTCAGAGCCCCCTGTGGATGGCGGGGCTTAGAGGCCCCCCACAGTCCATGTCATATCATTACAAAAACCCTACTCAACATAATCAACCATTACTTTTGGATGGGTTTTGTTTGTGTGGAAAAAGAGCTTTTCTTAATTGGATTCCCCTGGCCCTACAAAATTCATTAGTGTTCAGTGGTACAGTAACATGGAATACCTCTGTCTCCTTTGAATCCTCGGTGCAGATTAACAAGACCCATAAGTTTAATATCTCCTCTATACCCTGTCTCTTGACCCCATTCTTTTTTGTGCTTTGGAATGGTACTCAGAATGGTACCTGGGTGGATGGGGAGAGGGGTCGACTAAATTGTACAGCTTTAAATTGTAGTCTCAGAAATTGTTGGAGATCTGAACATGTGAGTGCCCTGGTGGTTCGCATCCCTAGTGCGGCAATGATCCCTACACGGGTGGATGAGACCCGACAACAACTGCCAGCTGTCATATATCGGCAACAGAGGGACTTCGGCATCACTGCAGCTATTGTGACTGCCGTGGCTCTGGCTGCCACTGGTTTTGCTCTAACGCAAACGGTCCAACAAGCTACAACCATCAGTGCACTCGCGGAGAGAGTGGCGGCTGCCTTGGAGGTCCAGGAGACACTTAA
>PVKA01038925.1:8518-19967 GCA_004027165.1 Ctenomys sociabilis
TTTTTTTTTTTTTTTTTTTTTTTTTTTTTTTTTTTTTTTTTTTTTTTTTTTTTTTTTTTTTTTTTTTTTTTTTTTTTTTTTTTTTTTTTTTTTTTTTTTTTTTTTTTTTTTTTTTTTTTTTTTTTTTTTTTTTTTTTTTTTTACCGGAATCAGGAATTGAACTCAGGCCCTTAAATATATATTTTCTATCTCTGATATTGCACTATTTATGTATTGTCCTTCTTACTTTTTCTCCTTTTCTGCCTACTATTGTATTTTTAATGCCATTTTCTGTAGTTGGCAGTAGGCACTTTTCATTTTCTTAGTGGCCCCTCTTGTAACTTTGAAATACTTAAGCCACCTTCCCTCTCACACAAATCAAGTTCCTTAGACATTTTAACTATTTCCCTTTCCAGTTCTTCCATTCCATGCATATTGTTTTATTTTTTGGCGGAACTGGGGATTGAACTCAGGCCAAATGCATCACAAAATATGTGGCTTATATAAGCTTACTGGCTTTTACAAATCAGCTCTGGGCGTCCTCTGGGCTGCCCTTCACATTGTCTCTGGTGCACTGCCCACCACCCAAGGGTCTCCGCTTAGCTGCCCGTGTGTGTGGACTCTAGTGATCCTCCTGTTTTCTGCTTCCCTAGTGCTGGGATTACAGGCATGTGCCACCAAGCCTGGACTCCACCGCCAGCTCAGCGCGTCTGGGGACGGAATCGAACACCGGGCACTTAGTCCGCTGAGCTACACCGCCGGCCCTAACTGCTTTTGGTTTATCCTTTGATTTAGTGATTTTTTTTTCCTTCTGTGTCTAACCGATTTTTTAACCTCACCTCCTGCGACCTGCACTACTACGTCTCTATTCTAGAATTGTTTCAAAGCCTGAGCTGCTTTCTTGCCAAAGCCTGCAGCTGACGCCGCAGGTCGACAGCTCGTGGAGCTCAACCACCGACTGGACCTAAGCAGAGGCCAGGGCGCAGCCGTGACGTCACAGGAGTGTGACGCGCCCCGAAGCCCCGCCCCATGAGCCACACGCCGGGAATCCAGACTCTGCGCCGTGACGTCACGTATCCAGGCGGGCGGGTTTTGCGTCGGCCCAATGGGAGCGGCGCGCAGGCCTCCCCTTTAAGGAATGTTGTGACCTGACGTCACCCGGGCGAGTTACCTCCCGCCGCCGCCGCCGCCGCCGCCGCCGGCTTCAGCGCGAGCCCCGCAGCCCTTGAACGCGAGCCCCGGAGCCCCCGGATCCTCGACCCACAGCCGCATTCCCGAGCCGCACTCCCTGAAGCCTCGGCAGCGCGCCCCGCCGGGCCCGCGCGATGCCCTCGGACCGGCCTTTCAAGCAGCGGCGGAGCTTCGGTGAGGCCCGCGGGCGACCTGCGGTTGGTACGGGGTCCGACCGACCCCGACTGGCGCAGTGACGTCAGCCCTGTGACGTCAGGCGCAGTCGCCCCCGGTTCCGAGGCCCCTTGGCCTTCGCGGGGCAGCCGGCTTCACGGCGTCCCTACCGGGGACCGGGGGCCGGTGGCCCCGGGGGCGGGCGCTGGGCGGGGCTGGTCCGGAGCCGCCCTCCGGGACCCGTGGGGCGGAGCCGCGGGAAGGCCTGGCTTGTGGGGCTCACGCCGACGCCGTCCACAGCCGACCGCTGTAAGGAGGTGCAGCAGATCCGTGACCAACACCCCAGCAAGATCCCGGTGAGTCCTGACCCCGGCCCCGGCCCGCCCCGCCCCCGCCCAGGCCGCTCGAGGGCTCACATCGCCCACCCGCCCCACTCACAGGTGATCATAGAGCGCTACAAGGGGGAGAAGCAGCTCCCGGTCCTGGACAAGACCAAGTTCCTGGTCCCCGACCATGTCAACATGAGCGAGTTGGTCAAGATCATTCGGTGCGTGAGCAGCAGCTGGAGTGGCTGGGTGGGGCGCGGCCCTGGTCTCGGCACAGAAGGGGTGGGATTTGGTCGAGGGCATGGGAACTGTTGCTGGACCCGTTTTTGGAGCCTGGCAAAAGTCAAGAGTAGTGGCTGAAATTAGTTTCGGCTCAGAGGTGATACCCACTAGGAGGTGGGAAGAATGGGAGGCAAGGTGGTCCAAGAGGTTCGGGCCCCTCAGCTGACTCTCCTCCCCCAGCCGCCGCCTGCAGCTGAACCCCACGCAGGCCTTTTTCCTGCTGGTGAACCAGCACAGCATGGTGAGCGTGTCCACGCCCATCGCGGACATCTATGAACAGGAAAAAGATGAGGACGGCTTCCTGTATATGGTCTACGCCTCCCAGGAGACCTTCGGCTTCTGAGCCAGCAGTAGGGGGGATTGGTCCGGGAGTGGGGGTCCGGGTTGGGCTCTGCCCAGGGAGCTCCTGGCCCCTGAACTGAGCTGCCTTGCCCCTGGTGGGCTGGGCAGGGATGTGGCCCCCAGTTAGCTGGCACCAACCAGCCTACTCTGCCTCTGGGAGGGTGCTGGACCAGTTATGTTAGGGTTGCCCCTTTGGGTGCTGGCTGGGTTGGGGGAGGGTGGGGAGTAGCCCCGGCACCCCTGCTGTGTGGTTTGTTTTTTTTAGGCCCTTGCCTGTCTGCCTACCTGCCCCTCACCTACCTGAGGCTCTGCCCCCTGCCTGGACCTGCCTACCCCTGAAAGACTGGCCCTTGGCTCCCCATATCCATGTGGGGCTCCCCCCATCACCACGTGGTATACAGATCTGTGGTCATTGTCCCTCTGCAGAATAAAGATTGCTCAGGCCTGCCTGGCCCTTTGCCTCCAGTTGTTTGTTTGGCCTAGGGAGAGCTGTGCGGGACTATCCCTATACACCAGGCTCAGCCCCAGCACAGGCTGTGCTGGTGGACTTGGGACTCCCTGTGGACGCTGGCCACACTGCAGGCCAGGTTCACTCCACTGTGGACTCTGGATGTGGTCTTAGAGTAGCAGTTTCATAACAAAAACATTTATTTAGTAACAACTTGTTAATCCTGCTGATCTGCTGTTTCCCCCCTTTCTGCTTGGGAGAGAGTTCCTTGGTGCACAGAGACAGAGGAGCCAGGTGATGCGTTCCCACCTGTTCCCCACAGGCCTTGCTATCAGCCATGGGTCCCCACTGGTGCCAGAGCTTTGTGACTGTAGGTTCAAATCTCTTCTTCCCAGGGACTTGCCTGCTGGAAACACTGGATAGGGGGCCTGGTCCAGCTTCTGGCCCTTGCCCACTTGAGGTCCAAGCAGCCCTGTGTCCAGCCAGGCCTACTTGAGCACAAGCATGGCCTCTGTACCATCTTTGGCAGTCAAGTAGAGACCGTGTGTGAGGTAGTACTCCCGTCGCAGGAAGGCGTAGAAGTAATCAGAGATGAGCAGGATCTGGAGGTGGGGAGAGAAAGCATGTGAGGGCCCCTTCACGGCAAGGCAGGGGTTAAGAGATGGGAACCCTAACCTGGCGTCTTCCATCAAAGTCCCAACCTACCCAGGACCAAGAAGCAAGGCCCTGCCCAGGGTGTTTCCCCAGGGCAAACACCCAACCCTGAAAGACATTGCTGGCCCTTGGCAATTACCCTTCTACCCAGCCCCTACCTCCAGACTGGTGGGGTGTGAGCTCTGGGCTGTGTCCTCACCTCTCAGTGTCAGGCACATTATTTACACAGCCAGGCCCTTGCCAGGTGCCCTATTTACCCTGGTCAAACTGGCTTCTGCCCAGTACCTGTGCCCCACCTTCCATCCAGAAGCCCCAGCCAGAGACCTACCTGACTCGAAGAGTCAGGCTCAGCTGTACCTCTGGACTTCTAAGCCCACCTTCCATCCCAACAGTCACTACTCTGGACAAAGCCACTGTCATCTAAATATCAGCAAATCCTTGTCTTGGGCTCCCTGCTCTCAAACCTGCTTTTCCACTGTGTTCCCTGGCAGCAAGGGAGCTTTGCACAACACAAATCTGATCACAGTGCTCCTTGGTGAAGGTCAAGGTCACAGAGCTCTGAGGCCTTCTCTCTCTCTCTCTCCCCTTTCGAGACAGAGTCTCTGTAGTTCAAGCTGCCCTTCAACTCACAGTGATCCTCCTGCCTCAGCTTCCCATGTGCTGGGATCACAGGCAAGCACTACCATGAAGCCTAGTACTTGGTCTCTGCCTACAATCACGCACAACCCTCTCTGGGCCCTCTCACTCCTGCAGGTGGCTCTCCCTGGAACATGCTCTCCTCCATGTGGTCAACAGCTGCTTGCCCTTCAGGTTTCAGGAAGGGTCACCTCCTACCCCAGATTAGGTCCTGGATCAATTAACCTCGGGATTTTTTTGGCACAAAACTCATCCAGGGTATAATTTTACATTCTGTTGTGACTGCCTGATGGTCATACTTCCTGGAGCTCTGAGTGGGTGTGCTAGCACAGTCTCTACCCAGTTCAGCCTAACTTCTAGGCCACAGAATGAAAAGGAACAGCAGGGTGTGGCAGCACACCCTTGGGATCCCAGCACTCAGAAGGCTGAGGCAGGAGGATCACTGAGTTCAAGGCCAGCCGGAGCTACATAGTGAGACACTCTCAAAAAGAGCTTAGCCCACTGTCATCCACATGGAGGTCCAGAGAAGGATCAAGGATTTGCCAGGCTCCCTGCACATTGAACCCCAAAAGCTTACATTCCCATTTGGCCCAAGCTGCTCAAGATCTTGGTGCCTGAAGCAGGAAGGGCAGGGCCCAACCTCACACCAGGCCTAAGGAAAAGGCACTCGTCAATGCAGGCAGTTTTGAGGCAGTTGGCCTCTCTGGGTATCTCTGGGGAGACACTTGGCCAGGGTCTTGGGGCAAATGCAAGGCTGATCTGAGGCTGGGGTCTAGACCTCCAGAACCCTTTCCCAAGGATGGAGTAGCTGAGCAGCATTCAGAGGAGTTACTGGCAGTGATGGTCCCAGGACACCACCTGCCATTCTGTCCTCACAGAACCTCTGATGATTTCACAATCCTTAGGGAATCAGAAACACCTCGCCTAACCCGACTATCAGCTGGACTAGTGGTCATGGACCCTGGACAGGACTCTGGGCACCAGCCGACAGGCAGTTCTGAGAGGCTGCTTAAGGGCAGGGGCAGCAACCACCACACAAAGGCTGACCTTATCCCTGGGCACCTTTCTCACCCAGGCCCCAAGATGTCCCATATGGGAAAGATGAGCCTGATCCCTCAGGGAGGTTACGTAAGGGGTGGGTGTAAAGTCACAATGCGTAACCACACAAAACAAGGCAACTTGTCACAGGACAATCTGCTGGCTAAGTCAAAGGAAATCAAACTATTACATTATCAGGTGGGATTGTATGAAATTGCCATTTCTGCAGATTAAGAATGTCTGAAGGGCAAGCCAACAGCTCAGGAGATTAAAGCACAGCAAGCAGGTACAGGGGATTTGATCCCTGGGCCTGCCATGCCAGCCCTGCCCCTGGGGTGCGCTGAGAGGCAATTGAGACTGGGCTTGGTGGCACTCGCCTGTAATCCCAGCTCTTGAGAGGCTGTAAGCAGGCAGATCACTACCAGTCTAATCTAGTAGTGAGACCCTGAACACCCTCTAGACCCTTCCCCCACCCAAAAAAAAGTTTGGATATTGCAATTGTGTATGCTCTAAGCTAACAGGAAAAAAAGGAAGTAGGAGCTGGGTGTGGTGGCACACACGTCTGTAATCCCAGCACTCAGGAGGCTCAGGTAGGAGAGTCAGTGCAAGTTCAAAGGCCAGCCTGAACTACACAGGTAGCGTAAAAATTGGGTGAGTGGGGTGGGGGTGGGGGTGGGGGTAGGGAGATAGCTCAGCGGTATAAGCACCTGCCTGGCAAGCGCAAGTTCCTGAGTTTGATCCCTGGTGATGCAAAAAAAGAAAAAAAATTCTTTATAGACTGGGCATGGTGATTACACCACTAGTCCAGCTGATTACATGCTTCTGTAATCCCAGCACTTGGGAGGCTGAAAACAGTAGGATTGTTACATGTCTGATCTGTGTAGTGAGACCCTGTAGACCCTGTACTAAATACATTTAAAAAAAAAAAAAAAAAAGAAAGAAAGGAAAAAGAAAATGAAAGCCATTTAGGGTAGGCCAGATAGCTCAGCTGACTAAAGCCATTTAGGGCAGGCCAGATAGCTCAGCTGACTAAAGTGCTTGCTTAGGCAGAGCACAGTGGCCAGGTTTGATCCCTGGTGTGCCTGCTGGCTCTGCCCCCCACCCTGGGGGCACACTGAGATGGCACACTGAGATGGCAAATGAGACTGGGTGTGGTGTGCACCTATAATCCCAGAGGCTCAGAGCCAGGAAAATAGAATCACTACAAGCCTAATCTACATAGTAAAGATTCTGCAGACCCTGTACTAAAAAATAAAAAAAATGTGTAGGGGTAAGAAATACAAATAACAGGATAAGAATATTAGATCTTACTAAGATCTTCGCTATTCTTTTTCCTATAAGCTTTATGCTTTCTTTTTTTCTTTTTTTTTTTCAGAACCAGGGATTGAACTCAGGCCCTTGTGCTTGCCAGGGAAATGCTTATTCTACTGAGCCATCTCCCTAGCACCTATAAGTTGTACACGTATTACCTTGTTAAAAATGAAATTTAAAACAACTAATAAGTGAATCAACACAGAAATATGAAAAATATCCTTCAGAATTCCAACACAAACTAAACTAGATAAATCTTTCCCTCAAAAAAAAAAAAAAAAAAAAATCCGAACTATTTTCGGGGCTTTCCTTTTCAGGGGGAAGGCACTCAGTTCTTGCTGACTTCTCTGCTCCAGGGTGGATCAGACCTGTGGATGCACTTCCTGCTTGGAAATAGGGAAAAAGGAAGAATTATCTGACGAACATCTTAACCAAGTGCTGAGGGTAAAAGGCACACTGGCAGCAGCACCCAGACTGGATGTGATGGAGGGCGTCTTTCCTGGAGAGGCTTCCTAAAAGCCCAATCCCTAGTTTATGCATCAGACACAGCCTGGAAGGTGTTCAGTGTGACCCTGTCAGAGAACCTCACAACAGTCATAGTCATAAAACACAAGGAAATTTGGAGGAGCGGAGCAGAGGACCCTGGCTGGGATAGCAGGAACGCACATGTGCTGACTGGACGACATGAAACCCCAACTGGTCTTCAGCTAACAGTGCTGTTCTAGAGTAGTTTCTTAAGTTTCACAAACATACTGTGTAATGTAAGGTGTTAACACAGGCCAAGCACATACTGCTGCCATCCCAGCAGGCAGGAGGATCACAAGTTTCAGCCCAGCCTAGGTGACATACTGGTTTTGCAAGAAGACCCCATCTCAAAAAACAGAAATTAAAAAACAAAGCTGAGGAGCCGGGCATGGCAGCACACTCCTATAATCCTTCCTCCAGCTCTGGCCCCAGACCCACACAGGACCATCACTCTGGAGGCTTGTGCTGGTCCGTGTCCTCTTGGCACTGCCTTCCAGGGACACTTTGTTGGACTGAGTCTCCCTCTGGGCTGCGGTGGAGCTCATGGAGCAGTGGGTTAAAAGGTGGCAGGGACAGAGAGGGTGAGACTAGAAGGGAAGTGAATCGGAACATGCTCTACTAGAGGACATGAACATTGTCTGGACTTTAAGAAGTCAGATGTTGGGCTGGCTAAATGTTCAGTGGATTAAAGTGCCTGCAAGTAGGGACAAGGGTTTGCTTCCTGGGTATGCAGTGCCAGTCCTGCGCCCCCACTCTCACTGAGATGGTGATTGAGACTGGGTGTGGTAGTGTGCACCTGTAATCCCAGCTCTTGGGAGGCTGTGAACAGGTGGGTCACTATGAGTCCAATCTAGTAATTGTGAGACCCTGAACAACCTGTAGATCCTTTCCTAAATAAATATAATAATAATAATAAAAAGATGTCACATTGACACATCTGTACTAGCTTATTGACTTTAGGCCAGTCATATAATTCCTTGGGGCTACTTTATTTCTTCACAAATATTAGATATCTGCTAAGCACCAGGCACTCTGCTAGGAATAAGTGAAATGCTCAACTTTGGAGGTGTCCATTGTCTGGGGGAAGAGGTGGTAAAGAAAATCAGGCAGGACAGGGCAGTGTGGCAGGGTCAGCTCTGGGACTCTGAAGGGAACCTGGAAAACATACTTTCTGGATATATAGGAGCAAGCAGGTTCTAGATGTCAAACCTGGGGGAGAGAAAAGGAGAAATGGAGGGAGGGAGAGAAAAAGGGAGGGATGCTATGGACACAGAGGCCAACTGAGGGGCAATTCTAGGTAGGAGACTGATTTCCTTTGGGTAGAGTGAAAGCTGCGTCCTGGGTAAGGCTCAGTGTGCTGAAGGGTTGGTGGCCAGGTATCCCCAGAGGCAGAAGGCGGAACAGCCAAAGCAGGGCCAGCCCACTCACTGCGTGCAGGGAAGGCTCGGGGTTGGCCCTTGTGACAGAGGCCACCAGCTGCAGAGCAGCACCGTAGACTCCACGAGGCAGGGGAAGGGTAGCACAAGCAAGGGGTCACTTGGAAGAAAAGGGATCTGGCTCTGACCCGCCTCAGGAATCCAGAAGGACACAAGTCTGGCTTTGATGAAAAAACTGGAACTGGAGGTTCGAGTGTATAGAGCTGTATTAGATCACTGCTCATGAAATGCGGTTTCGCCTCAAGCCATTCAGGCACTGGTGACTGAGTCACTGAGTAGTCTCCCTGGTGCTGAGGGGTGACAAACACAACCACAAATATGCCCCTTCTAAGCTTGGGGACTCTGGGTGAACCTCTCACCCCAACTCGCCTTGGCTTCCTTAATTGCATATGAGATGATGAAATTGTTTTCCTCCAAAGGTTGTTACGAAGATTAAATGAATTCCTTACAGCAACAGAAAAAGGAAAATAACCTAAAGGGCGGTCAGAGGAGAGTAGTGACATGGAGAAATGTGCTCAGTTCACAACTGCAGGACTGAAAAAGGAGGTTCCTCTCCTATGAGCAGGGAAGGTTGCTAAGGTATTTTATTAAAAGCAAGAAAAAGTTACCCTTCCATTGTGATACCTGTAATAAAAGACTACACACACGCACAAACCCACACCAGTGGAACTCCACCCAAGCACAGGAGTACGTATTTGTAAACACACAGCGAAAAGTGCAGAAGGCCAGACTGCCAGGCTCCCTCAAATGTGAGCTACTGTTGATTACAACTGTAAGAAAGATTTCCTTGGAGCTGGGGAGGTGGCTCAGTGGAATAAGTGCTTTCCTGGGAAGTGCAAGGATCTGAGTTCAATCCCTGAGTTTTTCCACCAAAAAAAAAAAAAAAAAAAAGAAAGATTTCCTTTTTTTGGGGGGTGTGGGGAACTGGGAATTGAACTCAGGCCCTTGCGCTTGCCAGGGAAGCGCTTATTCTACTGAGCCATCTCCCCGGCCCCAAGATTTCCTTATGTTTCCTATTTTTAGTTATTTAGGCAGATGGGATACTTTGTCATGCTGTTTTAAAACAATGTTCCTTTTGCTCAGACATCATACTTGATCATTATTCTCCCTTCACTGGTCACTGACCCATAAAATAAAGAATTTTAAGAAAAGAGGCAGGAAGTCATCTGTCCTCCTCCCCACAGTTTGGGGGGAGTTTACTTTGGGTATTTGAAGGTCATGATTCCTTCCATTTCCCAGGTCAACATGCGATTAACAGCATGAGGACCCAGGTGTTATTTCAATGCACTAAACACCCTATGGGATAGGGACTACCACCCTGGATTTTGCGAATGAGAAACTGTAGCAGACACTAAATTACTTGTTGAAGGTCACATAGTGAGAAGCTGGAGAGGGACCTCCACCTGTCAATCCTGGTGCTCCCCTCTCTCCCACACAGGCACACCCCCACAGATGGTTTACTGCTGTCATTTCCTGTTACTGACTCTAAGGCACAACTGTAATTAGCAAATGATGTGTGCCATAT
The DNA here is from genome assembly GCA_004027165.1 of Ctenomys sociabilis. Classification (NCBI taxonomy): domain Eukaryota; kingdom Metazoa; phylum Chordata; class Mammalia; order Rodentia; family Ctenomyidae; genus Ctenomys; species Ctenomys sociabilis. The sequence goes on from PVKA01038925.1 coordinate 18,365, forward strand.
GCTGAAAATATTTAGTATCCCCAAGGGAAGAGGATGGGGCTTTGGGAGAGTTATGCCTGCTGGCGTAACTAACAATCTATACATAATTTATTTTGTAATAGGGTATGGCACTGATCAACTCAAATCGAGCAAGACTTTGCCAAAAACCAGCAGCCAAGACATTCTCTATATTCCATACAAAGCTCCTATTTGCAAGTTCCGGATCCCTGCTTGAATTCTGTAGTTATCTGAGTCCCTGGACAGATGTGATCTGCCTTGCTCAGGGAGAGAATGCACCCAGGGGATTCTGGGTACCTTCCCAGGTAGATGGTGATTATAAAGTAGGCTCGGGCTGGGAAGATAGCTCGGCAGTCTGAACGCCTGGCTGTGAAGCACAGGGACCCAGGTTTGATCCCTGGTACAGTGTATTGTGCAGGCCCCCAAAACCCGGGTGTGCTGTGCTGGCTCTGAAACTGGACATGGTGGTACACGCCTGTATTCTGAGACAGGAGGATCGCTACAAGTCTGAGCTGTGTAGCAAGACCCTGTACCAAATAAATAAATAAACAAACAAATAAATAAATAAATAGCAAGCAGGCTGTGTGACAGGACACAACACAAATGCCAACTATCTGAGTGGAAGCACTGACAAGGTCGTGCAGAAGCAGTCATAGGCCTGCTATGCAGGCCATGCAGAGACCAGAGATGGTAGGGATGGGGCTCAGCTGGAGAGGGGTGACTTGCCCCCATCTTCCTCCTCCCCTTTATGCTCTCCAAGTCTGAAAAGCCCACTGTCTACCCCTCCATCCTCTGACTTCTCAACCTGACCAGGTTACTGGCCACCCAACAGAAGAGCCAATCTTTCTCTGTGGACTCCTCCAGCAGCTACTCTGCATATCTGCTCAGGAACCACAGGTTATTCTCCTTGGCTCTTTAGTTCACTCATTCATTGAAGAAACTCCTGCTAAGCAGTTTCCTGTGTCAAATACAGATCTGGTAGTTAGGGACCCTGCAACTGGGGAGGGGAGGGCAGACTGCTACCTTCACAAAGCAATCAGGGAGGAGAGCAAGTTACAGACCAGGTAAGTGCTGTGAAGGAAACAAGTAGAAGGCCTTTCTGAGAGAATACTGAACTCTTAATGAAATTCTAAAAGTCCTGCATTTATACTCTATGGTTCCAGGCTAAAAGGCAGGGATAGTTGGGCATGGTGCCTCAAGCCAAAAATCCTAGAACTTGGAGGCTGAGGCAGGAGGACCACTGTGAGTTCGAGGCCATCTTGAGCTCTACAGTGAGTTCAAGGCCAGCATAAAGGGACCCTGTCTCAAAAAGTGGGGTGGGGCACAGACACTGTCACCTTGAGATGAGAAGGCTCCCCTTCCTCAGCCATTTTCCTGGACTCCACACACTGCATGTCTGCCACTGAGCAAGGGCCCCACCTGACATGTCCCTTCTGCCATCTGGCACCAGCAGCAGCTGAGGTCCAGTCCTGTACCTCTGGAAGCAATTGGCCCACTGAGGCTGACAAGGAGGCCAACAACACACAATGGATACCTAATAATCTGCCAGTGTAAGGAGCCCTGTAGGGTGGGGTGGCCCATGCCTGTGATCCTTGCTACACAGGCC
>PVKA01038926.1:0-19863 GCA_004027165.1 Ctenomys sociabilis
AAAAAAAAAAAAAAAAAAAAAAAAAGAAAAGCAAGCATGCAAGGGGGAGGCAGTATGATCTCTTTTATATAAAGAAAGACTATCTTCAGGATTTACCATGTGATTATAAATTCACATTACAATTAAGCCATAGTTTATATCAGCTCAGAGTCATCCTGCCAGTATGGGAGCTTCTCTTCCTGCAAAGTCCTTGGGTCTCCTATGTTTCTAGGGATCCCCAAATGTGGGGAAAGCAGCCTTGGATGTCATTTTCTATTGCTGGAGGTCTGTGTTACACCTGGCTGCCTGCTATCACCCAGGGTGCTTGCTGACTGCCCCAGCAAACAGAAGGGGAAGGCTTCATCTTTCTTGTAACCAGAGGTTCCCCAAGGGCTGTTGGGATCCCTAAGCTATGTCTCTATAGGTTGTGGAGGCAGGGTGAGTTGTCTGTGGACCTCCTTGGGGAGGCTGAAATGACTGATTCTGCAGGTCCCCGGTCCCCCAAGGAAGGTGTCTTATCAACTCTGCCCGGGTCCCTTCTTGGCTAGCCGGATGAACCTGCATGCCGAGCACAGCACTGATAGCCACTTCCCCGCAGCCCCTCTAACCCTCTGAGAGCATCCAGGGTCCTAGAGGTTCCACCGGCACATCCTCCTCCGAGGTGGTGTCTGCACTGTCTCCTGAAAAAGTAATTTGTTTTGAGGTACTGAGAATCGAACTCAGGACCTGGCACTTGCCAGGCAGTGCTTATGCCACTGAGCTATCTCCCTAGCCCTTGCACTGTCTTCTGGCAACACCCATGCCCAGCAGGCCAGGGTGTTTACTTAGCACGCTGCTGCACAGGCAGCGCACAGTGGGTGTGCAGCAGCAGCGCAGATGGACAGCAAGTTTCTTGAGACCCCAGAGCCTGCGCTGGAGACACCGGAGCAGCTCTGCACCTCGGCTGGGTGCTCGCTTTCCGGAGACTGGCTGGGCCTGGGCCCCGGGAGCTCCGCGGCGCCCCCTCCCGCTTCCACGCCTGGCTGCGCCACTGTAGCCTCCATCTAGGCCTCGCGTGCACCGGGGCTCTGCCTGCTTCCGGAAAGTGTCGCCCTCTGGTGAGACCCCACCCCCACCCCTCACCCCAGGCCCTCCGGAATGGGCCAGCTTTTGCAGAACCACCTCTCCGCCCGCCCGCGAGCCTCCCTTCTGCTCTTCTACCACTTGTGGGCCTGGCCTGCGCCTTGGCCTGGGGCCACCGGCCAGTGGGCCCTGGGCGGGCTGCAGAGGACATGGGGAAGGCTTACGTGAACGGATCCCCGGCAAGGCTCCACAGCGAGGTCAGGCCGACGGACGGACTCTGGCACCTGAGACAAACCCTCAGGCGAGAGGCTGGTGGGAGCGGGGCCCAGTTAGGCAGGAAGGAGCGGAGGGCCTGCTGTGTTCCTCCGCCTGCTTTCCGGCCTCCATCCTCACCACACTGTCCTCTCACTCTGCACTTTTCCACCCTCTTGTCCTCACGCCTGTCCGGTCTCTGCATAAAGGCCCTGGGCTGGGGCGGCCTGGCTTTGTACCTGGTCACCCCCACTTCCTCTCCTGTGGTAATGGGGATCTCCTTGCTTTGTCCCTCCCTTGTTGTCCCTGCCCTGCCCCCACATTTCTCTCTGTGCTTCCTTTGTTGGGCCTCTGTGGCCCCAGGGGCCCCAGCAGGAACCACTCCATCATCATGGGGAGCTGGAGGGAGGACTGCAGTCCCGTTGGCAAACTCATATACGTAAACACACACGCTTCTATTCACCCCCATTTCCCTGTCATCTGCATCCATCCATCCATCCATCCATCCATCCATCCATCCATCCATCCATTCTCTGGGCATTTGTTGAACATATACTACATTCAAGCCTCTGCATTTATTTTATTTTGGTCTTTGTGAGACAGGGTCTCACTGTGCAGTTCAGGCTGGGCATGAACTCATTTTGTAGCCCAGCCTGGTCTCAAACTTGCAAAGATCCACCTGCTCCAGCCTCCTGGGTGCTGGGATTATAGGCCTGCACACCACTCCTGGCAAGGCTCTGAGTGTTTAGTGAGGGGGTAGAACACTCATGAATCCATCCCATCCCTGGCTAGCTCACTCAAAGTAAAGGTGTGTGTGTGGGAGGGATTAGCACAAGTCAGCTGAATTTAAGAGTTTAATAGAGATCAAGGGCTGCTGAGTGTGTATGCACTTAGGACTCAAAAGGCTTCCTAGATGGTGGTGGCGTTTCCTCTGACCCTTGGTGACTAGTAGGGCTTGGGTGTAGAGTTATCAGACTTCATGACTCTGGAGGACGTGAGGAACAGCAGGACAGAGGGAATGTGGAGAGAGAGATGGAAGAGCCAAGGGTCAGTGAAGCGAGTTCATCACGTGAGATGATGAGGAGAAAGAAGGGGGGACAAGGGGGCCAGGGCTGAGTGGAGGATGGATCAGTGGTCTTACAGCTCTGCTGGCTGCCAGGGCCCGGCCTTGTTCTGAGTGACCCAGAGCCACACTCACAGGATGGTGGTGAGCCCTCTCCTGCCCCAAGGCTCTGTGCTGCTCCAGCAGGGACAGAGCTCTGCAGAGGTAGCAGACAGCAGGGGAGGTGGGGTGAGGCTAGGTGAGGCTGTGGGTTCTCTCCCAGGGAGGGGTTTGGCTCGGAGAGTACGGAGTGGAGCTGGAGTGGATGACGTCAGAGGTCCCCTCCACTCAGAGAAGCTGTGCTTCATCTGGGAAGGCTCCAATGAAGGAATTTCTGTGGGTTCGGTTATCTCCTCACTCGTTCATCTTTTCATTTGTCCCTACACTTACGTATCCATCCCTCCTTCCTCCTCCCTCTCTGTCACCCTGCTTCCCTCCCTCCTCCCTTCTCTCCTTCCTTCCTTCCTTCCTTCTCTCAGGATAGGCTATGTCCGACAGTGCTGGGACAGCAACACCTGGGGCATCAACTGTGAGGGTTCCTTTGTGTTTTGTCCCTGGGTGTGGAGGTAGAGTTGAGATATGGAACTGAAGTCCTGACACAAACATCTGTGCTCCAGCCAGGAAGGCCAGGTGCAGTGTGAGAAAGGAGAGTGTGGGGCAGGCTGTCCACAGAAGGCTTGCTAGGGGGGCCTGGCCTTCATGCTGCCGGCACACAAGAGATGTGCCTGCTGGGAAGCTGAGTGTGGTACCATCCAGGACTACGCCTGTAATCCTAGTGCTTGGGAGGCTGAGGCAGTGGGATTGCTAAGAGTCTGAGCTCAGCCTGGGCTGCACAGTGAGTTCAAGAGCAGCTTGAACTACATGGTGAGACCCTGTCTCAAGAACAACGCAACACAACACAAAACAGAAATGAAGCTATTAGACTTGGAGCCCCTACAGCAGTGGGGCCCAGTCTTGACGGCACCAAGGCTACCAGTTTTCTTTTTGGCAGAACCAGAGATTGAACTCAGGCCCTTGCCGGGGAAGCACTTATTCCCCTGAGCCATCTCCCTGGCCCCAGGGCTACCGGTTTTTATGGAAGACAGTTTTTTCACAGACTGAGGTAAGGGGGCAGGATGTGTTGTTTATTGTGTACTTTATCTTTATTTTTTGGCAGAACTGGGGATTGAACTTAGGCCCTTGTACTTGCCAGGCAAGCGCTTATTCTACTGAGGTATCTCCCCGATCCCACTTACTGTGTACTTTATTTCTATTATTATTTCATTGTAATACATAAGGACACAATTGCACACCTCACCACAATGCAGTTGGACAGAGGCCTGAGCCTGTTCTCCTGCGGCCAGACGGTCCCTTCCAGGGGTGATGGGAGACTGTGGCTCCTGAAGCGTGCTGCTTATGGATACGCTGCTCTGTGATCTCCTTTGGGTTGTCCTCACTGCCAGAAACCCTTCTTCACAAAAATAAGATGTTGGAAATAAAAAACCATGATTTTTAGTGCTTTTGTATTAGTTTCAGGGTATTTTGCCTTGATTTTAGTCTATAACACACAGCAATGAAGTTGTCTCAGAACTTTTTTTTTTTTTTTTGACTTAGGATCTTGTGCAGGCTGCTGGCCTGGAGCTGACTGTGTGTAGCCTAGGCAGACCCTCAACTCACAGGGATCCTTCTGGCTCCGACCCTGGAGCACTCAGATTACAGGCCTGCACCACCACACCCAGCTTGAAACTTTTTTTTTTTTTTTTGGCACCAGTGTTTGAATTCAGGACCTTCCACTTGCCAGGCAGGCCCTTATGCCACTGAGTTATATCCTCAGCCTTTGAAGCCTACTTTTAAGGCTACCATCATTTGTGCTGTCAAGGAGTTGACCCTTTCCTAGCATAGACAAAATTGATTCACCTGCCTTGTTCACGAGTGCGTTGTGGATCCATTTCTTCCTGGTTTGGGTTATTTAGTGGTTGGGGAGTGATGCTTAAACTCCTCTGAAAGCTGAGACAGGTGATCATAAGGCAGCTATGAGAGAGAAGACTCTGGCTTAGCCTCTTTCAAAATCTCTGCTAATATCTGAAATATTTTTTTTTAAAACCCAGTGTTCACTCATCACACCCATAATTTGACTTTGACTTTGGATGCACCCATTTTATTTGCTGACTTGAACACAGCTGTCGTTCTTCCCCGTAATGAGGTACGGAGTCCACTGAGCAGGTAGAATAGGTCCCACAAGCGAGCAAGTTTTGTGTCACTGAGACGTGCTGCTTGTGGCTCCTGTTTTTCTATCTCGGGTGCCCCTCTCATGACTCAAAAGCTCTGGCCAGTGGTGTCCCTTTAGAAAGTCAGTTTTTTAGCTGGGCGTGGTGGCGCATGCCTGTAATCCCAGCACTAGGGAGGGTGAGGCAGGAGGATTGTTGTGAGTTCGAGACCAGCCTGAGCTACAAAGTGAGCTTAAGGCCAGCCTGAACTGCACAGTGAGACCCTGTCTCAAAAAAAGACAAAAAAAATAAAAAATAAAAAAAAAAAATAAAGTCAGTTTTTGAAAGTATATATTTGCAGTGTACAATGTTTACATTTCTTTGTGTGGAGTCGGTACCTGTACATAACACATACTGATTCTTTTTCCTCCACCCTTCTATCGCTTGATCTTCTCATTTGAGAAAAATCAATCTTCCTATTTCCTGTTATCTGTGTTGTATTTTGGGAAAAGTTTTCTTTTTTTTTTTTTTGTTTTTTTGAGACAGGGTCTCACTATGCAGTTCAGGCTGGCTTTAAGCTCACTTTGTAGCTCAGGCTGGTCTCGAACTCACAACAATCCTCCTGCCTCAACCTCCCAAGTGCTGGGATTACAGGCATGTGCCGCCATGTCCGGCTTTTTTTTTTTTTTTTTTTTTTTTTTTTTTTTTTTTTTTTTTTTTTTTTTTTTTTTTTTTTTTTTTTTTTTTTTTGTTTTTTTTCTCTTGTTTTTTTTTTTTTTTTTTTTTTTTTTTTTTTTTTTTTTTGTGGTACCAGGGATTGAACTTATTTTACTGAGCTCCTGGGCCCTTTGTTGGCATCTTAGAGTCTTCTGTTGTCTCACCCTCAAGCCTTTCCACTTTTTTAAAGCTCTCCAGGGATGTTTTGGTTTTACTCATTTTGGCTAAGGTTAGCTTGTGGGCTTTCCAAAGTTGTGACTGACAGCTGGAGAGATAACTTGGCAGGTCTAAGTGCCTGCCTGGGAAGCTCAAGGACCTGGGTTTGATTCCTGGCACCGCATGCCCTGCCAGACCCATGCTGTGCCAGCCACCAAAATGGGGTGTGGCAGCACATGCCTGTAATCCCAGTGCTGGGGAGGCTGAGGCAGGAGGATCTATGAGTCCCAGTGCGTAGTGAGCTGTACCAAATAAGAAAATGATTAAAAAAAAAATTAAAAGTTGTGAGATGAGTGTGCAATATGAGAAAGAGACATGGAGGGAATTGGTAAATAAAATGTGATAGACCACATGTGGCTCAGAATCTGTTTGGGATTCTGATGTAAGGCCTGTCCTAATGCAGCTGCACAATGAAAGGACAGTTCACTTGTCACTACAAGACCTGATACCAGCTGCAGCCTAGTGATGAATTGTACTTACTGATAGGGCTTTAATATGAATCTGCAAGCCAGTGATTTCTTATGGACTCCATGCAATCAGAGCTTATTCTCCCTGGCCCCCCAGCAGCTTTAAGAAACCATCCAGAATAAGCACTTGCCTGGCAAGCGCAAGGGTCTGAGTTCAATTCCTGGTTCTTGAAAAAAAAAAAAAAAAGCCATCCACGTGGCTGAAGTTTGGGCCCTTCCAGAACAATGGTTCATCCACATGTGTTTCATGCTTCCTGCATTGAGGTCCCAGCCCAAGGGGGCTGAGGTGACTGGGAATGTGGAGGCAGACACGCAGGGAAATATTTTCTGCATAGCACATGCTGCAGAGCTGCTGCAGCAGGGAGGCGGGGCTGGTTCTGTAATAAACAGCACAGAAAGGGTGGGAGGGGCTCCGTGGAAGGGTCTCAGTCACGTGTTCAGCCATCTCCTGAGCCTAACAGCCGTGTCTCATTTGAAGCCTTGTTGTGGGGTCTGGGGGGCAGGACTCTGGGCCTGGTAGTTAGGAGTGGTGACTCCACACTTGATCTTAGCCAAAAGGCCGAGAAGCCATGGGAGTGGTGACTCCAGACACCCTCCTCCTGCAAGTGCTCAGGGAGCTCGCCCGCCATCCCTGGCCTCCTCTGTCCAACTCAAAGCTGGGGTGCTAGGCTGGCTGCAGGGCACCTGGGGCATATGGCAGGAGCACATCCTGAAAACCTGACATTGCTCTGGCTGCTGCCTGTCAGGGTGTTTTGGGGACCTCGTGAGGGGGTGCAGGAGCACGGGGTTGGTTTTTCTTGCCAGCCCAGGAGGATGTATGCCTCCTCTCCTGGGCCTCACGTGGCCTTTGTCATGTTGAGATGTTCATCATTTTAGAGGCTCCTTCACGCCCTGTTTTGTTCCTGTTAGGTCTCCTACCTCACCTCCTTCCCCAGCCTCTCCAAACCTTCTCAGCCTCCTCCAGGAAGCCACCTGGGTTGTCCCTTCCTTCGAGCTACTGGAGGGCCATCTTGGTGACTTTAATGTTGCATTTGTGGACACAGAACTGCTGACAGAGGACCAGCTCTGTGAGGGCAAGGCCTGAGCTCACAGGGAGATGTTGTCACCCTCAGCTCCTACCACAGGGAAGCCTGGACAGAAGCAGGCACCTGACCAGAGACACAGGGCACAGTGGCGGAACGGCTCGGTTCAGAGGAGATCCGTTCTTTTCTCTCTGTGCATACTGGGTAGGGGGACATCATCTCTTTTGCTGAGAAGCCTTCCCTGGCTTGGGACAAGGCCCAGCTCACAGCAGTGATCAAATTCTTTTTTTTTTTTTTTTTTTGGCAGAACCGGGGATTGAACTCAGGCCCTTGTGCTAGTGATCCAATTCTTACTGTGCACACACGAGTGTGTGTGTGTGCATCTGTGTGTGTTTGCTGTTATTCCCTGTCCTGCTCCCTTGCTTGGCCCTTTCCCTACCTCTAGCCTTTCCCTCCATCCACTTTATTGCTGTCAGAGTCGTGTGGTGTCAAGGCCTCCTCTTCAAGCCTGTTGTGGAAATGAGAGGGTGAAGGAAATCCTGGTGGCCCCTCAGGCAGTGGTGTCTACAGGAGGCTGATTCCTTCATGGCCATCAGGGTGGAATTTGGCAGGGGCCACTTTTAGAAGAATCATAGTGCCTATTTTAAGAGAGCGGGGGTGTGCCCTGTCTCCAACCAGTGGCTGCTGGATGCCAACAGGCTGGCGCCGTGTAACGGTGGATGGTGGGCGGCGCTACCAAGGGTGAAGAGTGCTGGCAGATGGGGTGGCCTCTCTCTGGGAGGCCCCTGGCAGCGCCTGGCCTCTGTGGTGTTCTAGCCTGACACCTGGTGGATGGAAGGACTCAGGCCTCTGGGGGCTGTGGGGAGAGTAGGGTGAGAAATGAGGAGGGCTGGATGCTGAGGAGCTGGGCCCCGCGCTCCCTGAGGAGCCCTCGGCGGAGGCTGTGTGGGCTCCAGGAGGAGGGGCTGAGGGCTGTCAGCTGAGAGGCCGGGCAGGGGCTGGTGATAGCAGTGGGCTGGGGCGGGAGCAACTGCCGCGGAGGAGGAGCCCAGCGCGGAGAGTCCTCCCAGCTTGGAGAGGCGGGCCGTGGCATTTGGAACCAGAGTGCCCGCGGGCTGCGGCTCAAGTGACCACCTCTGTCTCCGGGAGCGTGGGTAACCCTGCGATGATCCAGAATGTGGGAAGCCACCTGCGGAGGGTATGAACAGGGGCCGCGCGAGGCGCGGGGAGGGCAGTGGAGGTCGGGGCCAGGAAGATCCTGACGCGTCCCCTTTCAGCTGGGAGTTCTGCATCCTCAGTCTCACTTTTCAAGGGCCTTTTTCAAGTTCTCTTTGGAAAAAGAACTTGTAGAAGCTTTAGCTGCTTAATCAGACAGCAGTCCCCAAACAAACACCAATGGCCATTGGACAGTCTGGGCTGGCGGTGTGAGGAGCGCCCCGAGACCGTCTGGGTGTCTGGCTGGGGTGCGTTTCGCGTTCCGCTCAGGGCTGTGCGGGCTCTCTGTCGAGCTCGGGCTCCCTCTGTTGAGCTTGGGGCTCTGAGGTGCTTCACACAGCCCCAAGGACCCAGAGCTGGTGGGAGTGCAGAGCAGATGTGTGTGCGCACATGGGAGTGACTTTCAGGGGGAGGACTGACAGCAGGCACAGGACCTTGTGAGGGACAAGCCACTTGGAAAAGCGTCCTGGGACATGACCTTGGAGAGCACTTTCCCCTGGAATCTTTTCACAGGGACTTTGGAGCTGAGAATAGGCAGTGCAAGGGCAGAGACAGCCTGGGGCTTGGCTGTGCCACTGGGGCCTTTACTGGTGGTGCTCTGAGAAGGTGTCTTGGGACATACTGTGGGCACAAAGCTCTGTCTACTGAGGATGCTGATAGCAACAGCCTTTTAAAAGCGGGTTGGGGCAAATAAAGAGAGGCTGTGTCCATCCTCCCTTCGCCTGCAAGCACCTCTTAATGCCCATGCTCACTGGGCCCTGACCCATGCAGTGCCCCCTTCAACACTAAGTGTTGACCCACTGAGTGTGGGTCATCCCCAACTTCATTGTGACCTTCACTCGCCTTTCGAGGCACTGAAGGAGCTTGGTGATCTGACTCCCAGCCTGCCTTCCTCCCCAACCACTGTCCTCTGCCCTCTGTGTTCCCTGCCGAAGAGAAAGCAACTTGTAGAAAGCAGCCTTGTGCCAGGCGTGGTGACGCAGGCCTGTAATCCCAGCACTCGGGAGGCTGAGGCAGGAGGATTGTTGTGAGTTCGAGACCAGCCTGAGCTATAAAGTGAGCCTTTTAAGGCCAGCCTGAACTGCATAGTGAGACCCTGTCTCAAAAAGACAGAAAAAAAAGAAAGCATGCCTGTGTACCCTCTACCAGAGTTACCCCAGCCTCGCTGCACTGCTTCCAGCGTAACTCCTGGCCGGTTCCCTGGACTCCCCAATTCAGCTCAGGTACTTCCCCCTACTGGAAAGCCCTCTGGAGCTCTCAAGCCCCAGCGCTCTGAGCGGAGCCCAGGCGTGGCCTGTTTGCATTCCCTGCCTCCAGCCAGCCTGCTCCTTAAGGATGCTCTAGGTGTACTTGGCCCTGGCTGGGCCTGGACAGTCCTGGGAACGCTTAGCGAATGGATGGGAGCAGGCGGCTTCTCAACCTGGCCCAGGGGGGATCTGAGCAGCAGAGCCTCTGCTCCTGTGTCCTGAGCCCAGGGTAGGATGTGGTCTAGGTGGTGGGCGGCTGGGTCTTCTCCTCAGCACTGGGAAGAGATGGCCATTAGCACCGTTTCACAGGGACAGCATTGTTAGTAAAGCCTCGTATCCCCTGGCTGTGCTGGACGCCATGCCAAACTCATTTGGTTCTCCATGTGGTGGGAACATTTATTATGCAGATAGGGAACTTGAGGCCCTGTTCAGTTGAGTGATGTTCCAGGTCTTGCTGCTAAGTGCAGACCAGGGACTTTTCTTTTTGCAAAGCTTTATTCCAGAGGGGCTCAGTCCTTCTTGGCAGCTGCCTTCCTCATGGCGGCCAGCACGTTGCTCAGCTCCTCACGCTTCCTCTTGGCGCGGATGTGCGTCCCCATCCTTTTCTTGATGAACTTGAGGGCGCGCTTGTCCTTGGAGACCTTGAGCAGCTCCATGGCGCGGTGCTCATAGGGGGCGAAGTCACACACCTCCCGGATCATGTCCCGCACGAACTTGGTGTGTTTGGTGAGACGTCCGCGACACCGGCTGTGCCTCGGTTTGCTCACATTCTTAGTCACCTTGTGGCCCTTGTTGAGGTCCACAGCCATGGGACAGCAGAGGGCCATGGCCACTCTTCTTCAATGGTTGCTGTGGCCGAAAAACCAGACCAGGGACTTGAACTCAGTGATCCTGGCTCCAGAATCTGGGTTCTTTTTTATTTTTTAAATTTTTTTCCACGTTCTATAGGGATTTAAGGTTTAGCATATAAATGATTATTGGAAAATAACACCTGCTTCATGTTATGTGTAAGGCATTTGATAGACAGATAGCTCAACTGCCTATGTTATAGGGTAATAATATCATTAAGCTTCTTTTCTGGAGGGTTAATAAGTTTGCAGACCAAAAAATTAGAGAAAAAGAAAGGCTGTAAGGTTAGCCAACATTTTGGCCCTAGCCCTTCAACAAAGTCAGGGTTCTTAAGGAACCTGAGGCTCTGCCAGATGAAGGCTGGAAGTGACATCCCGCTCACATGTCCTGACATTGTGCCCTGAACCTCCTAGCTTAGGGTGAGTGCGAAGCAGAGGTGGGCATCTGATGTGGAAGCAAGGGTGCATGGGGGCTGTATACCTCGTATTGACTGAAAATGCTCTGGCCTTGATACCACCTTTGAACTCTTACCTTGTTGGCAAATCTTGGCTATCCCTTGATTTTTCTTGAGTTTCCTAAACTCCTCTGATACACAGGAGAGTTGGGATATAGTGTGACGTGGAACAGAGGCAGCTTTTGATAAAAAGCAAGCTGGCAAATACAATAAAATAAAACCCTTCACCAGACTATCTTCCCTGGGGACTAAAGATGTCAGGTCAAGCTGGGAGTGAAAGGAAGTCTCAGGCGATCCTCAAGCCCCACTCTGCAGGGTGGGGACCCATCCTGAGGGAACCAGACAGTTTGGACTCCTGTTCGCCAGTGGGTACCCAGCCAGCACCCGGCACTTCCAAGTGAGTGAGTGAGTGTGTGGGCTGTGCCGTGCTGCCGGGGTGGGAGGGATGCAGGCGGGGTGCTCTGTGCTGGCCTTGGCTGCTGGCAGGTCTCTCTGTACAGTCTCAGCCCTTCCTCTGTGGGAAGTACTTATCTGCTTTCCCACGCAAGGGGCTGCAGGGCCTGTGTTGCCTTCACAGTAGGCTGCTGGCCGTGGGAGATCGGGCAGCTTCAGGCCTAGCCCAGCCCAGGTCAGCAGTCAGTGGGCTCAGGGCTTTCCAGTGTCCCTGTCCTCCCCAAACACCATGTGCCCAGCGAGTGCTGCTGGCCCACCAGAGAGAGCTCAGATAGGACTGTGGTTGCTTGTGCTCCCCCTTGCAGACTCTGTGCTGCTCCAGGCCCAAGCCTGCCCCCACCACTTCTCCCTGAACCTGAGGACCAATGGAGGGGCTCCTCCCCATTGCCACTGTCCCTAGCCTCCTTGGGATCAAGCCCAGTGTGAGTGAGGTTGAGAGCACAGTGTTCAGGTTAGACCCTTATGTTAAACCCTCTTCTCCCTGAGGGACTTCACTCAGGTGTTCTCTGGGTGCTGGGCAAGTCTCCTGCCTTGGCACGGGAGACTCTGAGTGTGAAGGGTGTGTGTGCACTGTGAGGGGCCTGACAGTGAAAGGCAGCGATGTACCTATCATAGGAAGGAAGGACTTGAAAATCGCAGAAAGAAGGGGCGACCACAGGGCCTGTGGATTACGACTCAGCATCAGTGTTTGGCCCTGGGCGGATACCCCGAGGGTTCTTAACCTGTGTGGAGATTCTTCAAAACCTAGCTCAGCCCTCACATTCCCCCCGAGTGGACTCAGAGTCCACAACATCTCCTGAGGATGTCGTACCTTCTGTACTTGCTCCCTCCCAGTACTGCCCAATGCTAGCAGGTCCTGAGACCCGTGCGGGGTGGACAGCTAGTAGGAGATGTGGTGAGGAAGGCAGTCAGATAAGTAGCAGTGGGAGGCTGTGAGACGTGCTGGGAACGGCACCGTGTAAGTGCCTGCTGTCTGCCAGCTCCTCATAGTTCTGGGAGGCTGATGATGCCACTGTGCCCATATTAAGGAGAAACTGAGGCAGACAGGTAACTTTCCCAAGGCCACACAGCTAATCAGCAACACTGTGGAGCTCGAACTCAGACTGTCTGGGGAGAGGGACCTGTGAGAGAGCAGTAGGGGAGGTTGGGCAAAGCTCCTGAGCAGTGTTCTAGGCCAAGAAGGTGGGGAGAAGAAGGGAGCTTGGGATCTCTGGGGGAGGAGCGTTTCCACCAGAGGGGCTGGGCTGCTGAGTGGAGCCCATGTGGCTTGGAGAGGCCTGCGGCGGGACAGGACTGTTGCATGGGCTGCAGAGCCTGGGCTGTGGGGCCTCTGGGATCCGCCATCTTTGAGCTCCTTGGGGGGCTCCGTGTTCCCAGGGTGGTGCAGTGTACAGTCCCCGCCTCCTCTTCTCTGTGTGGACAGTGTGATGAGGAGCTCCGTCACACTGCTGGAGTCCTCCCCACAGGACTGGGAAGGGGCCAGCCTCTGGGGCGGCTGCGCAGGGAGACTCGAGATGAGCTTCTGCAGTGCTTGTCTTAGCCAGGGAGACAGCTGGAACCCAGATGTGTACCCAGCGAGTGGCCCCAGGTCTCAGGTGGACCCATCCCTCTGCCCAGCTTTGCAGGCTACCAATGTAGCAGGCTGTCTGAGCTGACCGTATCGTGCATGTGCCACGGTCTAGGGGAGGCTGCACCATCTTCCCATCTATGCCTATGCCAGTGGCAAGGCCGTGCTGGCATCCTGGGGCCTCTGAAGAGCTGCCCACCACTGTGCTGGACAGTGGAAGGGTCCAGACCTGCCGTAAGGATGTGAGCTCGCTTTGCCTCCGGGGCTGCAGGGCCCCTGTCTGTGAACCAGTTCTGTCTGTCCCACAGAACTTGCCAGACCTTTGGCAGCATCAGAGACCCTGAAGGAGTCGAGCTGTACTTGATTGGCCGTGGTTCAATAGCAGGGCTGGTTGGTCAGATGAGAGTGAAAGCAAACTTTTCTAATGAGGACCTATGAAGTGCCAGGCATATATATATATATATATATATATATATATATATATATATATATGTATATGTATATGTATATGTATATGTATATGTATATATAATATATATATATTTATTTATGTATTTTTATCTTTTTTTCTGTATTTTGGGGCAGGTCTACAGGGTGTTCAAGGTCTCACTACTAGATCAGACTCATAGTGATCCTCCTATTTACAGCCTCCTAAGTGCTGGGATTACAGACATGTGCCACCATACCCAGTTTCATTTGCTGTCTCAGCGTGTCCCCGGGGGCGACGTGGCAGGCCTGGGGATTGAACTGTTGGCCCCTGCACCTGCTTGCAGGTGCTTTAATCTGCTGAACTATTTGGCTGACCCAATTTTTATCTTTTTTGAGATAAAGGAGTCTTGCTATGAGTTCAGGCTGACCTTGAACTCACTTTGTGGCCAGGCTGGCCTTGAACTCAGTGATCCACCTGCTTCATCCTCCAGAGTGCTGGGCTTCCAGGTGTGGGCCACCATGTCCCAGTTTTCAGCTGGCTTTACTGCTAAGAACACCAAGCCTCTTGGAGCTAGCTAGAGAACTGAAGTCTTGTCCGGTGCCAGGCTTCAGTTGGACAGGCCCCTGGGCCCTGAGGCCCCTTGCCTTGCCCTGAGCTGACCTGGAGCCCAGAGCTCATGCTTTGCTTTGGGCTTGCTTGGTGCTGTGGTAATGGGTGGATCCTCTGACAGCTGCCTGGCCGCAGGCTGTGCACCTCTGCCGTTCCAGAGCAGCCTCCTTTCAGGGAAGGTGGAGGCAAGACAGCGGATGCAATGGCCCGGCATCTAGCACTTAGGGACCCAGGGATGAGTCAGATCAGACCTGTCCGCCAGTGCCCCCAGACAGATGCAGAGACCAAGACAGGCATGAACCAAGGGTGGCAGCACGGAGTGGCCAGACTGTGATGGCAGAAATCCCTGAAGGAGCCCCCACCAGCCCTGGGAGGATCAGGGCAGGCTCCCTGGAGGAAGTGATGGGTTATAGCTTTGCCCCCAAAAGCTCTTCTAGGTGAGGAAGCAGGGTCCAGCCAGAGACACCTGTGAGTGAGAGGTGAGCAGGAAAATGGTGAGGGAATTTGGCAGTGATCCTGGATGACACCCTACCCGGGTACCTTGGCTATCTATATTTTCTGCCTGGGGCTTCCTTAGTGATAATACTGTGCTTTGTAAATTGGACATTATGAATGAACATCGGTGGATGTGAGTTTTGAAGCCTGTCCTTTGGAGATGCAAGCAGTCCCGTGGGTAGGAATAGCTCCTCCGCTCCCTCCAGAGTCCCCTCGCTTTCCTATCCTGGTGAGCTACTTGTCCCTCACCGGGCAGAGGAGGAGGAACCCCTGCGGAGTATCTATTGAGAACTGCTGGCTGGTTGTGGGTGCAGGGACTCCAGAGAGCCCCGGGTTAGGAAAGGCTGGCTGGCTTTGCCTTGTCTGGCTTTCAGCAGGCCCCCAAGCAGCCCCCAGCTCAGGCATCTGCACTCCTCAGCCCTGTGCTGCCTGCGGGCCTGCAACTGGCTGGCTGCCTTCCGCCCTGGGTGTGGCCTGGCGGGCTGCAGGTGGGGAGGGGCGTGGCCCTGGGGCCTCCTCTGAAGCTGTTCCAGTTTCCGGCCTGCTGCAGACCTGCTGAACCCGGTGGGTCCTTGCTTTTTCTCCTTGTTCCTTTGGAAGTTCTGGAGGCTCCTCTGGCCCGTCTGCCTTCTCCCAGGGAGTGGCGAAAGGGCGAAGCGGATGGCAGGAGCCAGACTTGTGTTCTTGACTTGCTCTTTCCCGGCCTCAGCCTCCTCGCCGTAACTCAGGGATGTAGTCACAAGGCAGGTAATGCTGGCTGTCAGAGGTGACGCGGTGAAGGGACCAGCGGCGGTCTACAGGCTCCCGGAACAGTGCCTGTGCAGTTGGGGGTCCAGGGGCAGGGATGGGTACAGGGAGGAGACAGGACCTAGAAAAGCGAGGTGGGGGCTGCGGAGGAGCCTCTCAGAAGACAGCCAGACGGAAGGGCCCAATCTGGCTTCCCAACCCCTTGCAGCCCCATCCTAGGGCCTCCTGGGACTCTGAGCTGGCCTAGTCCCCACCCTGCCCTCGCTTTTGACGATAAAAGTGGAACTTCCGGCAGAGAGAGGTGTGTCTCTCCACTGCAGGAACCAGTCTGAGGCGAGGGACTTGGACCTGCTGGGCTGGCTATCTGGATTGGAGTGTGGCTGTGGTGATGATGACAGATATCCCTAGTGTGGGCCATTGACGGGGCCCATCGCTCCAGCCAGCTCTGGTGCTCTATTGCTTGGGAGGCTGGCGGGCAAGGGACAGAGGATCTCCATAGTGCCGGGCTGCGTCTCAAAAGTGCCATGGCCTAGTCACCTGACCTCCCTCTGGCCAGGACTCTGGAATGGGGAGAGCCCCAGTCCAGTCCCCTTTGCCTTTCACTGGCTTCCTCCTCCTCTTTTTTTTTTTTGAGACAGAGTCTCACTATGTAGTTCAGGCTGCCTTTAACTCACTTTGTAGCCCAGGCTGGTCTCGAACTCACAGCAATCCTCCTGCCTCAGCCTCCTGAGTGCTGGGATTAATGGTGTGCTCCATCATGCCTGGCTTCCTTCTCCTTCAACTGTAGCAAAGTTTTATTAAAGATAGGGAAAGAAATGAGCTCTGCTGAGCTAGTTTGGACCAAGTAAAAATGAGAAGTGCCCCCTACAGCCTAAGTTCTGGCTATCTTGAAGGTACAGTAGCCCAGTTCCCTTTTCTTCATCTGTGAAGTGAGGGTTCTTGTTTCAGAGTAGAGAGGTGTGAGTTAAGAGTTAAGAGAGGCCCCAGTCCGGGCACCCAGTAGAAGCACAGTAAATGGCACCTATGGATTTCTATGGCCCCTTTTTTTTTGGCCAGAACCGGGGATTGAACTCAGGCCCTTGCACTTGCCAGGGAAGCACTTATTCCACTGAGCCATCTCCTCAGCCCCAGCTATGGATTTCTAAAATGGATCTAAAAGAATTTAAAAAGGCTCTTCCCTGGCAGCCTCTGCCCTGGGGGCAGCTCTCCTGCTCCATGGGACCCTTCTACTGGCTTTGCCCCCTAACAGCTCCAACTGCCTCCCAGGGCAAACAAAGCCCTACCCTGTCCTCACATCCAGCTACTACTTGGTTTCTTTGGTTCTTCTCATAGAAGCCTCTTGTCCTTTCCCAAAGTGGCACGATTGGATTCCTCCATCCCTCCTGTTACGGTTTGTATCTAGATGTTCCCCAGAGCCTCATGCTGTCATAGGCGGGGCTCTCCAGAGGTGGCTGGGTCGTGGTGGGGTGCACCATGCTGGGATCAGGGTGTGATGCTGAGATTGACTCCTGGTGTGGTGCTAGGATTAAGGCTGCTCTACCCTGGGTGTAAGTGCTACCCGGCCAAGGGCCAGTAGCATGGGTGGGATACATGGGGCAGAAAGACGGTCACTGCTTGTCATTTGCTTCTTTTGCCTCCTGCCTGCCATGAGCTATTTCTCCTCTGCCATGCCCCTCTTCCATGTGCCATCCTGCCTTAGAGCCAGTCAAATATGGACTGAAACCTCCACGAACTGTGAGCTGAATAAACCTTTTCTCCTTTAACTGAGCGTCAGGTATTTTGTCTCACCAATGGGAAAAGAAATAACTGAGACACCTCCTTTCCTTTGATCAAATCAGGCACATTTCCCATCTGCCTTGATGCTGCTTAGTGACAGCAGGGCTCCTTTTGGAGAGCCGCCCTTCCCAGGGGCTCGTCCTGCTTAGCTGACCGCTCCCCCACTGTCTCCTTGGCAGGCTCCTCCTTCCTATGAAGCATGCAGCTCTCTTTATGGGATGTCTGTTGTAGATACTACAGTTGCAGATCCAACTTCCCTGAAACTTAGTGACTTAAAAAACCACCATTTGGGGCTGGGAAGAAGGCACAGTGGAATAAGCGCTTCCCTGGCAAGCGCAAGGGCCTGACTTCAATCCCTGGTTCCACCAATTAAAAAAAAAAAACAACCCACCATTTTATTTTACAAGTCTTGAGTGTGGGCCAGCTCGGCTGGGTGCTTCCTCCCTGGGGAGCACTGGTACAGGTTACTTGTCAGGGAAAAGGGGTTCCGAGATGGAGCCACTAGCTCTGTGGTGGGGCTGGCTGCAAGGGCTTAGCGGGGACTGTTGATCAGAACACTTACATGCGGCCTCTTGAGTGTGACAGTCTCAGGGAGAAAGATTTCCCAGAGCAAGAGCTGCACAAGGCCTTGTGGAAGCTGCGTGTCTTCTCTGGACCAAAGGTGATTCAGATGCAGGGGGGTGGCTTGGACTCTACCTCTTTGTAAGGATCATAGCAAAAGCTGGTGGCCTTTAACCTACTATAAGGCCACAGAGTTTTGCAGGTCTTAATTACTGTGCCGTGTCTGCAGCTGCTGCCTGTCCTCTTGGGCCTACACTGACAGGCCTTAATACCTCCCTCAGACGTGGACCATCATCCGTAGTCTTGATTCCATCCCTGCTTATTTCTCCAGGGTGTACTCTCCTGGCTGTCCCCCGCCTCATCCTAAGGCCATCTCCACCCTACAGCACAGGAATCTGAAAGGGAGGTTTGCTCACTCCCCTCACTGGCAGCCTGCAGGCCTCCCTCCCACTCACAGGAAAATCCTCAGGGACTCACCTGGCTCCCCAGAATTCTCCCCCAACACCTTCTCTGCCTCTGCTGGCTGCTTGCACCCTCCTGGGAGTTGGCACCCTCGGTTTCCACACCTGCTATCCTGTACCCTCAGGTCCTTGTGCAACTGCCCCTTATCATCTGTCCAAGTCTTAGCCTGGACGCCTCCTCCGGGACACCACAAACCCCCCTTCTCTCTTCATCACAGCCCCGTCTTTTCTTTCTGGTAGCTTTTTTCTTTCTCTAACATGATCTTGTTCCTTTTGTTTGTTGTCTGCCCAGAGGAAAGAGACTATGCTGCCCCTTGCTGTGCTTCCAGCATCTGGAAGGAATAGAGGCTCCATGTTGACTCCCAGCCTGGGTGGTGTAGGGGGCTGCCCTTGTGCAGTCTGGATTTTAACCTCATTAGCCGGCACTTCTCCTGTCCTCTGACCCAGGCAGCCCTCAGATCTGCAGCCAGGGACTGTCCCTCTGGTCCTGGATAGGCCCTCTTCCCCACCCCCACCCCACCCCCCAGTGCCCCAGCCTGGGCTGTGGCCTCCCCCAGCCCTGAGTCATTGCTTTCCTAGCCTGTGCCCTCACCCCATCCCCACTGCAGCGGGAGGCCAGCCGTGGCCGCAGGGCTCCAGTTTAGTTTCAGTAGGAACTGTCACTGTTGAGTGTGGACAGATGAAATCACATAAACAACTATTAGGCTAGAGTCACCCCAGCAGGAAGAAAACAACCTGAAGCGCTGGTGACACGGGAGCAGAATGCGGGCTGGTGATTGAGGCACTTCCATGTCCCCTGCTTTGTTTTGAGTTTGTGTGAGGGTGTTTTGGGGGCGCCCTTGCCACCTGCCCGACAGCTGTATCTTTATTCAAGCCATTTGGTCTAGCATCAGATGGAGCCAGGGAAGGTGGTAGCCCCGGTTGGCACCTCCTGAACTAATTTTACCAAGCGCTCAACGTTTTGGGGCAGTGCGAGCTCCAAATACACAGACACATCTGTTCCTCCCATGCATGCCTTGTTCTCCCCTGGTGATCACCACCTTAGAGTCCAGGAACCCATTCTCTCCAGATGAGTGGACACCTGTGACAGGGGAGCCCTCAGGGACAGCCTTGATTCTTGGTTGAAATGAAGCACAGACCCCCTGGCTGGAATGGTGGCGACGCCTGGCTTTTTCAGAGCCAGAACTGTGGTGCTGGGTCGGATCTGAGCAGTGCCACGGAGTTCTGCCTGTGTTGCTCCTGTCCCTGTTTTGTGGGTGTGCAAAATGAGGTTCAGAGAGACTTGAGTAATGGCTTTGGTTGTCCAGCCAGACAGAGGCAGGGTGGGATGGGTGCATCCTGAGCCTGTGGGGCCTTCGTATGTTTTTTTTTGAAAATTTTTTTTACCCTCCTCATTTTTCTTCATCAAATCTTCCTTGTGGGCTCAGACTCCTCTCAGACAGTGCATAAAAGACAGGGGTGTTCTGCAGCCAGAGGCTTGGGTGAGTATAGCCTTTGGAGCACAGTGCTTGTGGTGAAGCGCCTTTGGCTGGCCAGGCTCAGTCTGCCTCACCGCCCCCATATTGGCCAATTTGGGGCTGGAGTCCCCTCCCTAAGCCTTATTTTGAGACCTGCTCACCTCCCATGCAGTGAGTTAAATCACAGCCCTCCTTGCCTCTTCCCCTCTGCTTAGGATTGGCTCCTCCAACACTTTGGGGGAGAAATAAGTGGTTGTTTGGGGTAAGGAGAAGCTGGGCAGGGCGGGAAGGAAGAGGCTGAGCCGCAGGAGAGCTCAGGGGGGCCTTCTGGCATTGTGATTCGAAGGAGATGGCCTGAAGTGGGGAGGTACTGCCTGGGGGCAGCGAGGACGCTGTCCCTCCACAGGACGGGCCTGGAGAGGAGGCAGCTGGGGCTTGGAGGGGCACCAGGCTGCTGGCTTCCTGGGACAGGAAGTCCCAGTGTTGGGCAGAATCCCGCTACTGGCTGAGAGCGGCTCACGCTGGAGGAGTGCATGTGT
>PVKA01038927.1:0-19865 GCA_004027165.1 Ctenomys sociabilis
CAGCAATCATTTTCTGTTGTTGATATTTTGTTTATTTGACCTATTACTTTACCAAAGTGTAGTATCATGATGAGCCACTGTGGTTATGTTAGCAAAGATTAAATAGGAACTAAGTGAAAAGCCAAGAATAAAACTGGAGATTACTATATCTTTATCTCATAAAATAATTAGATGATCTATATTTAATTTCTACTTCACTTATTTAAAAATATGATTGACCCTTGAAAAACATAGTTGCTAAAACATAAGAATTAAAAATCTGCTTTCAATTTCTGAATAATAATTAATAACACTTCTGATAACAGCAACTTTCAATGGCTTGAAGGTTTTTTAGAACAAGCACTGTAGAAATTAGTTTTGAGATTACTTAAAAATCTAAAATAAATTTTCATTAGGTCAAACTATTTAATTTTTAGCTATTTTCCTAAAAGAATAAAAGACATTATATTACAATATCTATCCATATTCGTGTTCATGGCAGCAAAATTTATAGTAGCTAAAGAATATCAGTCGCCTATAAATCCATTAATGTTTGAATGGATATATATATATATATATATATATATATATATATATATATTTCAATTTTTCAATTTGTATTTTCTATTAGTATATAAATATATACATATACATATATTTGTCACAAAGAATACAAAATATCATTTGTAGAAAAAGGATATACCTTAACCTTATAATGTTAAGTAAATCAGAAAAGCAAACAAATATACAATAGTTCATGTTGTATGAGAATTGAAGATATAAATAAAGAACAAAACAAAAGTTAGATCAGACATTTGCAGGTGGCCAGGGAATGAAAAAATGAGTGGAACAGAAAAGGAGATAAGGGGAACAATCTGCTCCAAATGCCCTCCTGTCCCTTTCTGGTACCAGACCTTTCTTTCCCCTAATAAATATATTCTGCTCAAAGAAAAAGAAAATAAAAGAAATGGAGATAAGGAGATGGCATAAAAAATTAAGATGTATTATGTATGTGAAGCCATGCTTCATAAGGGATATAATTATTTTTTAAGAATAGAAAATATTTTTTAAAAAACAATAGAAATGATAAAAATTTTCATTAAAAAAGTAATGAGACTTCAATAATGGTTGCTGTATTACATGATATTATCTTCAAATTAAGTGGAAATATGACTGAGTACTGTACACATATACTAATAGAAAATGCAAATTGAAATAAATTTACATTTGAAACAGGAATAAAAAGCAATTCTGAAACTTATATTCTTAAAATATCTCATTTTGACAATATATAAAATAATTTTAGGGGCTGGGAACATGGTTCAGTGGAATAATGCTTCCTTGGCAAGCACAAGGGCCTGAATTCCATCCCTGATTCTACCAAAAATAAGATAAAATAATTTTAAAAAACGAAGGCATTTTGACAGAACAATCCGGACTATAAAACATATTTATTATTAAATAAACAAACAGCTCTATAAAATTTACTAAATAGCCCATGCTTGATAATTTACATTAATAGCTCTATCCTTATAGTTAAAAGAAAAAAATGAAAGTATTTTTCTCTTCAGCTCCAATATTTTCATTATTTACTGCTGGGATTTCATATTCATTTCTTTGGGTGGATTCCTTGATTAATTAGAGATGGTTAATTGGCACTTTCTCAACCCTATTCTGCTTAACTTCTGAAGTAAATGAATATTCAACTAGTGAATTGTCTATTTTTGTGTATGACATATTTTTTGTTACCCTATTGAGGCGAGGAAGACTTTTGGAATTGTGTAATAAGTCTCCATTTGCTTATCTCTAGGTTCCCAGTCTCCATATACTTATCTCTATTTCTCCTCAAAGTAATCTTTGCAAATTGGAGGTTACCAAGAATGGATTCCTGATGGTTCTTTTGAAACCTTTAGGTTACTCCTTATCATCCTCTTCTCAAAATACAAGTTTTGTGCTCCATTTTTGCCTTACACAAATTTATTGAAGCTTACTGTGTAGCCAAATGCAAAGCATTTTAAATCATTTTGTTATACTCTTGACTTTCAACAGAGATCTGGCTATCAGCCCACAATAGTAGCCATTTCACTGCCTCAACATTAGATTGCCTTAAATTTGCTTCTGCTGAATTATATCCTATACCAATATTAATATGAGTTTCAAGCAAAGTCTCTGAACACAAGCAAACTGCAGACAAATTTTGTGCAGAAGCATTGCAGTAATGCTCTGGAGTCCAACAGAATATTCAGTCCTTCTTCACAAGACACAAGCCTAGAGTTTACTTGCTGCATTTCTATGAGCATTTAATTCTCCCAAACTCTGATGAGATTTTCCCATCATCTACATCATAATGTACTTCACGATTGCTTCTTCAGCCAATATCTTCAAACTTTTTAAACTGTTCCCGCATTCCAGGCCCCAAGCTCAAAAATTTTGAGATTGTTATGTGCAGTCACAGCAAGGACAACATTCTTAGTGTGAAAGTCTGTATCACTCTGTGTTCACTAGAAAAAGAAATTCAATTCAAGATATAAAAATGTAAAATAATTTATAAGACTGGATTACAGTGTTTGGCAGTAGAATTAGATGAGGAAGAGTATATAGAAGCAAAGGAGGATCCAGTCGAAGAGTAGAGCTCACTACAGTGTCCAGTTTGAGTCTGTACTAAGAGGTTGAAATGTCTGTGATGGAAGGCTTAAAGGTATGAGTGAGAATTTTGATGAATCTGGGCTGGAACCCAGGAGACATATGAGGAGAAGATGAAGACTGGAGCTCTTACAAAGAAACCAAAGTTAGCTTCCCTTATTCCTTTCCTGTCATTGAAGCAACAAACGTTCCTAACATTAGTCTTCTGCTTTCAGTAAATTTCCTCAGCTACACCATCAATGAAATTGCTTCAATTTAGTTGGGCATTTCTTACAGTAGTTGACATAATCATACATAATTATAATTACCACATTCAACCCATTGTCAACTAAACAGTGAGACATCTATTTTTAAAAAATCACTGCTCACATAAACTGCTTATAATTATGTCTAACATGTTATAATCGTACTGCATACAAATGAAAATGCACTGATTCCTTCCCCAGCATAAAAGACAAGTATTCTTTGAGTGATGCTTACTATTAACTTTTTTGTTTTATTTTCATTTTAAAGATAAAGTAAAAGAAAAAATACTGTAGAAATGATACACAATTTCAAAAAAGAAAAAAGATAGGATTTAATAATGCTTATTATATTGCACATTGTTGTCTTCAATATAATTGCTCAGATTGCCAGATATAAACATGTCAAATTAGTCAAAAATAAAGCTTTAAACATTAACTGATCCTTTAAAAAACCAATAGAAAATACCAATATAATCATCTTACTTATCATGTGTATATATTTACATGATATTGTACCTTACTATTAATCTTTTTTCTCCTTTCCCTCACCTCAGTTGTTCACTCTTTCAGGACTGTTTCTTTCCCTTTTACTACATCTATTGTTGCTTTCATATTATATTTACTATTTTAGATCTTATACTAGGGAGACAATTGAATGTTTACACATGTGGGTCTGATTTATTTCATGTGTGAATATAGCCTCTAGTCTCACAGGTTTGCCTACAAAAGGATCAAGTTGATATTTCTTTATAACTGAGTAAAAGAGCTAGGGAGATGGCTCTGTAGAATAAGTGCTTTCCTGTCAAGCACAAGGGCATGAGTTCAATCCCTGGTTCTGCCAGGAAAGAAAAAATTCAATCGTAAGACTGAGTAAAACTATTGTATCAAAATACCACATGTTTATACATTCCTCAATTGAATTATTGCCAATATTTATCTAGGACAAATTGTGTTGCTCTGAACATGGGTGCTCATATAGCATCGTGATATATGTATTCATTCACTCTGGAAAAAATACCCAAGAGAAGAATATATGTATTGAATGGGACACCCACAGCCCTTCCAACATTTGTTATTGGTTGAATTTTTGATGCTAGTCATTCTTTCTGGGGTAAGATGGAATCCCAGTACCATAGCACTTGAATGACCAAAGATGTTGAACATTTTCAGATATTTATTTGCATTATATATCTTTATCTCAGAAGTGCATATTCATCTCAGATGCCCATTTTTTATTGGATCTTTGAATTTGGAGGGCTTGATTTTTTTCCATAATTTTATTTAGAAACAAATAACAATGAGATAGTTTCAAATCAGATCAATAGGACAGTTTCAATAATTAATAAGCTGCATATTGTTTTCTTACTGGTTATTCAGGCATGATATTCTGTCCACAAACACTAGTAGAACAAATCTTTCTATTCATTGAATTAAGAGAATATAGAGCTGTACATCTATCCTATTTTGAATATACAGATATGAAATGGTCATTCACTTGTATCCTCTTTTTTCATTTCATTCCATCACTTAAATATTATAGCTAGTAGTCCATAGTAATAGTGTTTCTGTCCGTTGTCTTCCATATTGCATGAATTTGAGCATGTTCTTTCCTCTGTTCACTAGGTTGGCTATGGGTTTATCAATTTTATGCAATGTTTCAAAGAACCAATACTTTGATTCATTAGCTGCAGTGCTTATACTTTGATTTTTTTGTTGTTGTTGTTGTGGAACTAGGGATTCAACTCAGGCCCTTGAACTTGCAAGGCAAGCATTTATTCTACTGAACTATCTCCCCAGTCCTACACTTTGAAATTTACTATGGGAAAAAATTAAATATTTACCATATACATTTCTGTCATACTATGATTTATGAATAAGGTCTGTTTTGAAACAATGTCAACAGAAATTTTTTATTACATTTCACATAACCAGTAAGAATTGCTTTGGACTTGAGTGTTTGGTTGAAACTTAAAGATACTCTGGCATTGAGCTGTACTATTTTCTAAACAGCAAATGTTAATTCAGGTTTTCACAGTAAGTCTAGAAAGGTAGCCTAGAATCACAAGTTTTAGAATAATGATTTTTACATAAGATATGAGACTAAATTTTGTTTATTTGAAATGCATTATTTCCTTCATCACAAAATATTGGTTACTTAAATATTATTATGTAATAACTACTATATGTAAAATATTGTCATCAAAATAAATAATCATTATAAAATTATTAATGTACAAGGAGAACATTCAAGAAATATTGTCAGTAATGACTTACAGCAGATACATATGAAATTTTTCTTTAGTTGAACAAAAATCAGGTCATTTGGAATATATTGGAGAGTAAAATTCATTTTTTAAACTTAGTGACAGTTTTCAAAATTTAAATACACATGCACATAAATATATATATTCAACTACTTTCAAATATTCACAGGAAAATAGAATAAAATTTAAATTCATCACTCTTATGATAGACTCATAAATTATTTTAAATTATTTTGTATGAAAATTTCAAATTAATGCATTTAATGTGAAGATTCTTTTTCCTTTTTCAAGGAAATCAGTCTCGTAAATCTCATCAGGTACACAACTAACTTTGTTTGGATACCTATCAAATAAAAGTATAATGAAAAAAAATATTCATACAATGCCAAGATGTGTACTAAATATATATATATATACACACACACACACACACAGTGACAGACAGACAGAGAGACAGACACAGAGACAGAGACAGAGTTAGAGAGAAAGATTGCCATATAAGCCCATTTGGTTTGTCGTATATGCATAGCATTTGATTTAATATTTACTCTAAAAATTCAAAGAAAGTTCAGGCCAGATAGCTGAGGTTAGACAGACCTAGGGACCATGCTTGGGAGGCCAAAAACTGGAGGATCACTGTTAGTTCAATCTATGTAGTAAGATCCTGTAGACCCTGTATGAAAATTCATAAAAATAAAATAATAAAAATTCAATAAATAAATCTAAAAATTGAATGATTTATTAACTAAGGTTTAATTCTATTTCAAAATTAGCATGTATCATTTAGTGATCTCAATATATTTATAATTGATCAAGAGTATTTATTAGGTAGGCTCAAGTGTTAGAGGCAGGAAAATCCACAATGGCAATTTGCACACTGGAGAATGAAACAATACAGTAGTTGCTTAGTCAAAGAATTTGAAAACTACAGAAAATAGGGATTAACAATGTAGCACCAGTCTAAGACTGAAGATCTGAATCTGTCTGTACAATCACCAGTATAAGTTTCAATTGCATGGTTGAAATATTTGAAGACTTAGAAACCAATATCCAAAAGAAATTTTAAAACAGTGACAAAACCAGTCAAAATGGCTGGAGGTGTTCAACATATGTGTACTGGCTTCTTATGTGTGTTTTTTTTTTTTATTTTATGTAGGTCCAATTATTATTAATTGATCCTACTCAAAACTGGGATGGTCTTCCATTTTCAGTTTGCTAATCGTATGTCAGTTACCTGCAAACAATCTCAGAATATTGTTTTACTGCTCTATTAGGCATTTCTCACTCCAATGAAGTTCTTATGGCACATTTAATCATCACATAGGTCCTGTGTGAGTGGCAAATGAGAATAGAGGCTAGAGCATCAACATTCAACTGGGGAATTTATCCACGTAAAATATCCTTTTAAAGAACTATGATTGTTAGTGCTAACCTAAATTTAAGAAAGGATTGGTACCAAGCTAATCACTGTTCCTCAGTCCTCTAATTCTTAAAATTGATCACCACATTATAGATATATATGTGTGTGTGTGTGTGTGTGAATCCATATCTGTCTAGTTTTTGTATATACATGGATTTTTATGTAACAAACTATCGCTGGGGTTAGTGAAGTATTCAGAAGTCAAATGACATTAGGACAAGAATAAGGTAATATTTTTGAGTTTGAATTTAGTTATTTTTTATTATTAGATACAATTTATTTATTTACTTATTTTTTAATTTAATTTTATTTTATTAAAGAACAAATAGCAATGAGACTGTCAAATGAAAATAGCAGGACATATTCAATAATTAATACACTGCAAATGTTTTTTGTAGTGGTTTTTTGTCTTACAAGGCGCATACATCATATTCTACTTAAAAACACTATTAAAGCAGATGTCTCTAATCAATGAATTAAGAGAATGTAGCTGTATACTTATTTTTTTAATGCTGAATTAAAGTACACTTTCAATAATTAATACTTTCTACCTTGTTATCGTCCTATGGTTGTTCATAGTACAAGAAGCCAACAGAATATCCTGTCCAAGCACTATTAATGTATGCCTTGCTTCTCATAGAATTATGCAGAAGTACTGCATATTTACCCTAACTGTACTGTTTATAAAAACACAGAATTGTTCTTCCTTTGGATCCCTTACTTTTGTTTAGTCTTGTCAAAGATGGGCATTACATTGTCATTCAATTATTATAGGTGACTGAACTCAGTGAAACAATCAAACATAGTCCAGGAGTCCACAATACTGGTGGGTTATCTGAAGAAGCTGTTAACTAGAGCCATTTATAGCTCAGATTATTGATACGGCCTTATTTAATATACCTCATTTTTATAATTTTCTTCTGGGTGCTTAAGACCAAGATAAAGCAAGACCTATATGACAAAAAATGTAGCTTTTGTGTCTGATGAGGTCAGCCAAGTCCTCTCAGAGTTTATCCTGTACGCGCGTACCTCACTCTGTAGATCCTTTGTCAGTGTCAGCTACGTGGATGAGTCAGGCCATTGCTTGACCAGTTTGCTCTCTGTGAGAGCATGAGAGAAAGTTTTCTCTCCATGTGACATTCCTTAGGCACCGTATAGTGTAATACTTGCCCCCAGAAATGATTTTGGTAGGACTGCATCCTTTTTAATTCCATTGAAGCATTTGACAAGTGTAGAGATATCTTCTGTAAATTTCTTGTAGAATTAATCTGTGAATCCATCAGGACCCGGACTTTTCTTTGTCAGCAAGCTTTTTATTATGTTTCATATTTTGTTGGCTGTTATTTGCTTATTGAGAGTTGTTATGTCTTCTTGATTCAGGTTTTTTAATTTGTACCTTTAAAGGAATCTCTCCATTTCTTCTGTGTCTTTTATTCTGTGAGCGTAAAGATTCTTGAAGTAGCTATTGATAGTATTCTCAATTTCCACTGGGTGTGCTGTGATTTCACCCTTTTCATTCCTTATTGCTTGTATTTGAATTTTTTCTTTCCTCTTTTAGATGAGGATAGCTAAGGGCTTATCAGCTTTATTTAGTCTTTCAAAGACTAGATGTTTGAGGTGCAACATTAGGGTATTTATTTGTTCCCATTCTGTTTTCCTAATGTGTGAGTTCATACCTATGATTTCCCTCTGAGACCTGCTTTCATCGCATCCCATAAATTCCAGTAAGTTGCGCTTGAATTTTCATTGAATTGTAGTTATTGTTAAATTTCTTGTTTAATTTCATCTGTGACCCACTGATTGCTGAGTAAGGTGTTGTTTAATTTCCATGAATTTAGCTAGTTTTTCCTTGTTTCTTTTGTCATTTATTTCTAGCGTCATTGCACTGTGGTCAGATAATATGCATGGGATAATTTCTATTTTCTTGCAGACACTTAAGCATGTCCTATGGACTCGTATGTGGTCTATTTTAGAAAATGACCAGTGTGCAGCTGAAAAAACGTGTATTCAGCTGTGGTTCGGTGGAACATTCTCTATATATGTCCACCAGGTCCGTTTGTTCCAAGTTCTGGTTCAGTTATGCTACTTCTTTGCTAATTTTTTGTCTGGTTGACCTTTCTTTTTGAGAAAAGGGGATATTAAGGTCTCCTGTTAAGAATTTGGTCTTGGATATTAGATTTTTCATGTCCATTAAGATTTGTCTTGCATAGTTGGGTGCTCTTGTGGTTGGTGCATAGATGTGTATGAGTGTTACCTCTTCCTCTTGAATTCTTCCCGTAACCAATATATAGTGGCCTTTTTTGTGTTGTTTGAGCATTCTTGGTTTGAAGTTGAGACTATCTGAGAATAGAATAGCCACTCCTGCTTTTTCCTGAGGTGCTGGGGCATGTAGTACTGTTTTCCATCCTTTGACTTTAACCCTCTGAATGTTTTTTGAGTTAAGTGTGTTTCTTCTATACAGCATATTGTTGCATTTTGTTTCCCAGTCCACTATGCCAGTGTATTTCTCTTAATTGGTGAATTGAGTCCATTTACATTGATGGTTGTAATTGAAATGTGTTGAATTATGATTGTCATGATATTTATCTGTTGTTGTTTACTCCTTTTTATCCTGTGTTTAATTGTTTGCCTTGTTTACTGGGTATGTTCCATTCTCATTCGTGGATTTCTGGTCATTTTGGTCTCTCTCTAGATCATCTTTCAGTAGCCTTGGTAGGGATGGTTTTGTCATCATGAAATTCTTCAGTTGTTCTTCGTCATGGAAGTATTTCACTTTTCCATCAAACTTGAAACAGTTTTGCAGGGCATAATAGTCTGGGCTAGACTTTATTTTCATACAGGATTTGAACTCTGCTCAATGCTCTCCTTGTCTTCATGGTTTGTGTAGAGAACTCGGCTATAATTCTGATGGGTTTTCCTTTGAATATGATTTGCTTCTTCTGTCTAGTAGCTTTCAGTATGTTATTCTTGTGTTGGATTTCTGGGATGTTGACTATTAATTGTCTCAGTGTGTTTTTAGTTGGGTTGAAGTTATTTGGTGTTCTGTATATTTCGGTTACCTGAATGTTGGATTGTTTCCTCATATTTGGGAAGTTTTCTGCTATTACTTTTTCCCATATTCTTTTGTATCATTTGTATTGATTCCTTCATTCTCATTTAAGCCAATTAATCTCACATTTTTCATCTTGGCATCACCTTGCAGATGATTTTTTTTCCTGCATCCTCATTGTTTTTAAGAGATCGTTTCTCACCTTTTCAATAGTTATGCTTGCATCTTCATGTTCTAAAACTCTGTATTTGATTTCAGTCAAATGATTTTGTGGACTTGCGATTGAGATTTTAAGTTTTTCTATATCCCTTTAACTCTTTATGTGATCTATTTCATTTGTGTATTGCACATTCCAGGAGTCTTTCATATTTCTGGTCTCCTTTTTTATCAATGTCTCCTTTAGAGGTAGCTATTATTTCTTTTACTGCAGAGTTTTTCCTAATTAGGTTTCCTCTATATATTTCTGGAATTGATTCTGTGCATCAGATGCTATGATTTCAAAGAATTCTTTTTTATATATCACAAATTACTTCTGCTTTTAGTTCCTTTTTACCTTTCTGCTGTTGTTTCTTGGCTTGCAACGCTGTCAATTCATAAGTTTCAACTGGAATATTGTTTTCTGCACTTGTTCTGGGTGGACACGGTTTCTCCCATACATTTCTGGATTTGATTCATTACTTCAGATGCTGTGTATTCAAAAATTTCTTTTTATATTTCAGGCATTAATTCTGGTCTGAGTTCCTCTATGCTTTTCTCTTGATATTTCTTTGCTTCCACCTCTGTTAACATATTCATTTCTCATGAGCTAGTGCCTTCTTCACTTTTTTGTGGACTTGAGACCTGAGATTGCATTTTGCTCCTTGTCTTTGACATTTTGTATAGCACTGACCTCTGACCTTTGGTGTAGAGCTTTGGTGCAGTTACAACCTTATCGCGTAATGAGATTCAGGTGCCATTCTATTAAGTTTGAGATTATCCAGTTATGTCTGGCCTGGATCAAGCTGTTGTGTTTAGTCCCTTTTTGCTGTAGCTCTTGTGGTACAACTGTGAGTCTGTGTTTCCCCTCTTTTGGTTCCCTGGTGCAGGGAGCATTGGGGAGCACAGAAGCTATCCCACACACACCAGGCCAGGAGATGGTGGATCAGGTGCCAGAATAGTAGGAAAAATTCTCAATCACTTGTTGGGCTTGGGGGACAGGGCTCTGGGGTGTTGCTCAGCAAGCTGGTCTGGGGTGTCTAAGGCAGATTGTTTGCTGGGCGGTCTTAGGGGCAAGGAGTATGGATGGCTCAGAGCGCTTGGAGAGAAGTCAAAGGTTCTCCCCCACACTCACTAAACAGGGCTAGCATGGATCAGGTGCCAGGATACTCAGAAATATTCTCACTCATTCATCGGGGTGTGGGGCAGGCCCTCCAGGGAGTTGTTGGGCAGGCTCGGTGTGGGGTGTCTCAGGCCAATTGCTGGCTTGCATTTAATTTATTATAATTTCGAGGTATAGATTCAATTTAACCCATGTTTTAACTTTAACAAAGTTCAGGAATATATAAGAATGTGTTTCCTAAAACATACATACAATAAGAGTTAAAAGTTATCTTTCTGTGTTTTTTATTTTTATACATCTTAGAATAGATTAATTTAATAAATTCCTTAAGAATCATTGTTCACTTTGTGACTTTTTAAAATACATATGTGTTCTTCAATAAAATAACAAATAAATAAAGAACACTAATAAAAGCAAATTATTCAAAAGTATAATTTTGTATTCTTTTTTCTAAAATTAATAACTTGGTGAATTAATAAATTCCTGTAAACATTAAAAAATACAAATAAAAATAAATAAAATAAAAAACATGAAATGTTGTGTGTTGAGTTCACAAGTGTAATCTGCTTCAGAATGAGTTATACTTTGATACATTAAATGTCAGAGTCCATCCTGGAGAGGAGCTCAGCAATTTGAAAAAACAGCTGGAAAAAAATAAAATAGCTGGAACACTATAAAAATGAAATATCAATATGCAAACTCAACATTTTATTCCACTGCATGCTAAGTAGATATTGTTAGAAATAGAATGTTGAAACATAGTGAACCATTACTTTCTTTCAAAATCATAGTGTTTCAGAAACTTCAGCCATAAAATTTCAAGCCACTAAAGATTCAGTTATTTCCAAAAATTATAGGAACATTTGTGTAGTTCTATAACATCATATGTAAGCATTAGAATGATCCTTTCTTACATATATTATATCATATGAAAAAATGGTCTTCTCTTTTTGCAAAAGACATTTCCAATTTATGTTAAATATTTACACTGTAACTTAAAAAGCTCTGAACAGAAACTGAAGAGACATAAGATTCATATCAAGGCTTAGATTGTTCTGCTTGTGTGGAATGAGGTAAATTAAATGAAGGGAAGAACATGTGGCTTTGCTTGAATGTCTTACAATTCCTTGGGGCACCAGTGTAATGAATGGAACATTTTGTATCCTTTCTCATTTTGTTTTCTACACTGTAGTAAAAATAGGAAACAGGAAGTGATTAGGTTTATATTTTCTTTAACATTAATGATTTCAGAATATATTCTAGTACATATTGTAATACTTTACTCATTGCCGTTACAATGTACAAAATGCCAAAAGTTAAATGAGAGGATTATTTAACTCACACTTTGTAGAGGTTTAATTCCAAAATCAGCTAGCTCCAATAAAGGATGGTGTGGAAGATAGGCCTTGCAGAGGAACAAAGGTACATGAAAGACAGAAGATAGCAAAGCAAGGATGGGAAATGACATTTTCTTCCCTCTTTATCTAACCTATGGTACCTTCGTTAGGGCGACTAGCACAAAAAGCCTTAATCCTAGTGGCCTTGATTGTAACATTGCACCAAGAATCAAACCAAGAATCACACATTATAGATATAGCCACCTCTACAAAAGCCCCAATTATGACCACATGAAGATTTGTGGGAACATCTAAACATAAGACATAATATTCTTCCCTTGGAGACCAAAGGCTCATGCACATTATATTGTGCAAAAAGTATACAGTCTATTTGCCAAAGTCCTTGCAATTTCATTTGCTTTTGAGACACTATGCAGTTCAGGGTGGCCTTGAGTTCACTTTACAACCCAGGCTGGTCTCAAACTAGCAATGATCCTCCTGCCTCAGACTCCTGGGTTCTGGGATTAGAGGTATGGGACCCCACACCTGGCTCCTAGTACTTGCAATTTCAGCATTGCTGAAATTCCAAGTCCAAGGTCTCAATTGAAATTTAAGGCAAACTATTAGCTGCAATTCCCTGTAAAAATTCAAAGAAGTTTGAAGATTTGCAACATTGAATGGAACAAGATGTATTTTTCTATTCCAAAAGTTACAAACAGGAGTAGAGCAGAGAATGAGAACAAAGCAAGACCAAATCCAGCAGAGAATATATTAAGTCTCATAGCACCACTTTCAGTATCTCCAACAATCTTCAGCAAATTGTGAATTAAAGCGCTTAGGTGGTTCTGCCCTTTTGGCATTGTCAGTTATTGTAGCTCCCACGACCTCTGTCTTGGTCTGGCTCTCTTCTTTCCTTGAAGTTTTCCTCAGACATCCACATTCCTATCCTCTCCAAGCTTCTGTCTCTACTACACCTTTGGATTCACACTCAGCACTGTCTAAAACACACTGCTTGGCCTCCCAGGTGTTCTTTTGAAATATTGGTTGAATCCTTGACTCCACAACATTTGGACTCTTAATGTGCCTCTCATTACAAAAGCACATAAAATGTGCCTAAGCGTAGCACCACACAGACAACCTACCAACTCTGCCACCAGCAGTGGCCAGGATAAGTATGAACAAAATCCTGGAATATGATGCATTCTGTTTCTCTTTCTAAAACAAATTACTTCTGGAATATGGTGCCTTTGGTCTCTCTTTTTAAAACGTTCACATCTTACTTCACATTTTTAATTTTGAGGCTCCAAGTGATGGGATCCTGCTGTTTCTTGTCATGAAATCAGTGCATCTTTTGTATTCTTCTGTTCCTTCTGAACTCTGTGATTTCCTCTGCTCTATCTTTGAAGTCTATAGCTTCACTGGAGCTTCCTTCCTTGCCAAACTCAAAACATTTTGAATCATTCTGATGAGCTATTTGCTCTTCATCCTCAAAATAAATCTGGCTAAAACTCAATTTTCCACAACCTCAAGATTTGACTGTCTTCAAACTTTTTTTTTGCCAGATTAATTGTATTAGTTCACCAACCTTAATTTCAGTCTCTACTAAAGTCTCTGAACATGTGCACTTAAGAGCTTCTTTTCCAGCTTTCTTTTTTGATACTAAATAATTTACAGTACATAGTAATTATATTCCTTGTAGGGAATTGATACATTTACATAACATTCCTCTATTTTCTCCTGCCTTCTCGTAGCCCTTTCTCCTATCTCCTTCCATGTACTGATCACTTCTCATTTGAAAATGATATACCTTCCTTCTTCTTAGTATCTAACTTTTCCTTTTGATCTTTTTATATTTTGCAATTCTTACGTAAATGAAACAATTTGATATTTAAACTTGTGTCTATGAAATATTTGTTTTTATATCATGGTCCCAAAGCATAACCAGATTTACACGAATGACTCAAGTTCATCCTTTACCATAGAATAATACTACATTTTTGTAAATACCATATTTTCTTTATCCATTTATCTAATTATGGGGATACTGGCTGATTACAATCTTTAGCTAATACGAATTGTGCTGTTATAAACATGAACATATGTTTATTCATTATTCACTGTAGTGGTTTTGCATGAGGGCTTGTGTTTATCCAGTCATATTGTCTGTAATTTTTATGTGAAGAATTTAGACCATGTACATTCAAGGTCATTTTAATTGGCTTAATCCACTTTAGTTGCATCTTTTCTTTTCTATAATTATGATTGTATGGATATTTTTTCTGTATTTAGGACAGGTCTACAGGGTCTCAAACCATAGATTGGACTCCTGGTGATTATCTTGTTTTCAGCCTTTCAAGTGCTGGGATTACAAGTGAGTGCCACTACACTCAGTCTCAATCCCCATTTCAGCAAGTCCTGGAGGCAAGGCCTGCACAGATGCTTTAGTCTGTTAAACTATCAGGCCTCCCCTGTGTGGGTATTTTTTATTCTCTACATATGATTCCTTTAATATCTTATGCAATGCAATTTATTGATATGAATAAATTGAATTATGTTTACCATGAACGTTCTTTAATTCTCCTTGATTCTAAAGGTTGATTTTGCTGGATTTAATAATAGAGCTTGTCAATCGTTTTCTCTCAACACTTGAAATGCATACATAAACTTAATGCTGTCCTGCCACTCAGTGTTGATACTAGTAAGTCTCATTTTATCGAGATGGGTTTGACTTTAAATGACTTGATATTCTTTTACAACATTTAATGTAAATTTGGAACTTTACACAATGACACACAGAGATGCTATTCTGGTCATGTCTATATTCGCTTATAAATGCTTCCAACTCTTGGATATCCATGTATTTTAGAGGATTTGGGAAATTTTTTGTGATTTTTTTTCATGGAATAGGTTGTTGATGTCTTTGTCCTATTTTTTTAAGTAAATTTGTTTATCTAAACCAATTATTTATGTTCTCTTAAATATGTGCTTTATTTTGTTCACTGTTTCACATTATTTAAAATATCATTGAAATATAATTATTCATCTGCCCTAACCTTAAGCCAAGATTGGTATTATTTATTCTATTTTATCTAATTTCTACCTCAATTGGTGGGGTTATCAATAAGTTTGGATTTGACTTATTGAGCTTTTACTTTCAAGATTTCCATTCAGTTTTCAGGATCTATCTGTTGTATAGCTATTTTATATACTGTATTGTAATTTTTTTCTTTCTGTGGCTTATTTGTGTTTTCATGAAAGTTATTAGCAGGTTGGAAAAACCAGTCTTTTGAGTTATTTATCTTTATATTCAGTTGTTGAAATACGTTAACATTTTACATAGTTAAATTGTCTTTTGTTCTACTTGTTTTCTGTGTTGTGGTTTGAACACATTTTGGATGGATAGCTCTTCCAGTTTTATCTAAGGTATTTTGTGAGCTGCCTTCACACCAACCCTTGATCTCTGGCATTTTTTGGAAAACATAAAATAAAGTAAAGAAACAACAGTAACAAAAGTACAAACAATGTGGAAACACAATAAAATTAATTAAACTGACAATAATATCTGCACAGGATATAGTAGATAATAAAGGGGCAAAAACAATGTATCATAACAAAGAACTGAAGAAATGTATGGAAACAAAACAACCTCTGAAAAAATGTTCTGAAACAACAACAGAAAGACAACAAAGACCACAAACACATGAACAACAATGGATAGAAGCCACTAGGCATAGTAAAAACTGAAGAAAGGCAAAAAGACAGGGGACAAGCAACAGAGAAACAATAAAAGAAAAGCCAATACATATCAATTATAACCATCAAAGCAAATGATCTAAACTCACCAATCAAAAGAAATAGACTGTCAGAATGGATAAAATGCAAGACCCAACAATATGTGGTATTCAAGAAACATTTTTAATGAAAAAGGAAATGCATATACAAAAGTCAATGGATGGAAAACTTTTCCAATATCATAGCTGCCAGAACTCTTCAAGTTTAATGTATACTTGCAAACTATTATTTTTCCTCCAAGGATCTAAGGTTATCACTGTAGATTCCTTCATACTTTTCTTAATGCTACTTTCATGTTTGTTAACGATTTTTAAGAATTCCCTTCTTTTATTTGCAGAGTTAGTTGCTATTTTTCTCATTTTGGAATATCTAGTTTGCTATTTTTTCAAATTTCTAAATTAAAAATCATGAAAAGAATACTTCTACCATCTTCCCAAGAGGGACATAAGTTCTTTTGTGAATATTTTCTAGGACTGAGCTCTGAGGCCACCTGGTTCTTGATTTATCTTTGAAAGGAAAATTTTTATTGCTATTTCTATCTCTTTAGTTTGCATTGGGATTGCATTAAATTGGTACAGCAATTTTGGGCGTATGGCCATCTTCACAATGTTGGTTCTTCCTATCCAGGAGCAGGAAATATTTTTCCATTTTCTGAAATTCTCTATGATCACTTTTTTCAGAGTACTGTAATTTCCCTTGAAAATATCATTGATTTATTTAGCTAGATTTATTCCAAGGTACTTCATTTTTCACAGTGCTATTATAAAAGGTATTGTTTTTATAATTACCTTCTCAGTGTGTTTGTTATCATGTGGAGGAATGCTGTTGACCTTTGGGGATTGACTTTGCATCCTGCTATACTACTGAGTTTGTGTACTAATTTTAGTAGCTCCTGGGTTGAATTTTGGGTATTCCAAGTAAAGTATCACTTCATCTGCAAATAATGATAATTGAACTTCTTCTTTACCTATTCTATTTTATTTATCTCTCTTGTCTAATGGCTCTAGCTAATGATTTCAGAACTATATTGAATAGGAAAGGTAATAGAGGATATCCTTGTCTTGTAACAGATCTAAGAGTAAAAGATTTCAGATGTTCCCCATTTAGAATTATATTAGCAGTTGGGTTTTCATAAATGGCTATTATCAGATTGATGTAGAGGCCATCTATTCCAATTTTCAGTAGGACTTTGAATATGAATGAGTCTTGGACTTTGTCAAAAGCCTTTTCTGCATCAATTGAGATGATCATGTGGTTTTTAGTTTTCACTCTGTTGATATAATGTATTACATTTATAGATTTTCAGATACTGATCCATCCCTGCATCCCTGGGATGAATCTTACCTGGTCATGGTGTATGATCTTTTTGATGATTTCCCGTATTCTGTTTGCTACAGTTTTATTGAGAATTTTTGCATCTATATTCATGAAAGATATTGGCCTATAATTCTGTCTTTTAGTTGTATCTTTACCTGGTTTCGGAATCAGTATAATACTTGCCTCCAAGAATGACTTTGGGAAGAACGCTTCCTTTCATTTCAGTCCAGATTTTGTGTTCATGATTTAAACAAATATGTATATGAATTACCCATTTTTATATTTAATTAAAATTTGACATGTCTCTCTATAATGATTCCAATGTTTATATTTTGAGGTGTCAGTTTCAAAGCTTCCATTTATATATATTTTTTATTTGAACCTTTTTACTTTTCTGGTATTATTAAATTTATATCATTTTGTTTATCTTTTTGAAACTAACCTTATTTCCTTTTTAACATGCAATACATTTTTTATGATCTTCATTTCTCTTTCCTAATTTTGTTTTTGGATTACCTTTATTTATGTAGTTTCCTGAGGTGAAATCACTATCTTTTGAAATAAGGATAGATTTCCACGAAGTTTTTCTTAGTGCATCTTTTGCTTTATCCCAGAGAGTGGGTCGTCATCCATTTTCATTTATTTCAAGAAATACTAAATTTGATTGAGCCACTGCTTATTCAGACTGATGTTAATTTTCCTGTATCAGTACAGTGTGCCATATGATTATTGTCATTGATGATAAAGGTTATTGAAATGTGATTGAAAAATATTCTACATGCAATTTTGTTTTATTTTTAAATTTGTTGATAATTGTTTACTGGCTTTCCATATTACCTATTGATTAGAACAGCTCATGTGATACTCACCATAATGTGTACCCTGCAGTTACTGGATATACAGTTTATTTTATTTTGTTGAAGAACAAACAGCAATGGACAGTTTCAAATAAACTTAGTATGACAGATTCAACAATTAATATGTTGCACATTGCTTTTGTAGTGGCTTTTTGTTTTGCAAGGTGCATACATGATACTCTATCTACAAACACTATCAGAGCAGATGCCACTAATCAATGATTTAGGAGAATGTAGCTGTATACTTATCTTGTTTTAAAGCTAAATTATAGTATAGTTTCAATAATTAACACTCTTTACATTGTTATCTTCTTAGTAGTTATCCATAGTACAAGAAGCAGACAGGATATCCTTTCCAAACACTATCAGTGCAAATTTTTCTTCTCATAGAATTACACAAAAGTACTGCATATTTATCCTAACTGTACTGTTTATACACACATAGAATGGTTTTTCTTTTGTGTACCCCTTTTTCTTATTTAGTCCTGCCAAAAAAGGGTATTCTATTGTCATTCAATTATAAGAGGTGCTTGAATTCAGCAAAAAAATCCAATACAGTCCAGCAGTCCACAGTAATAGTGGGCTATCCAAAGAAGTAGTTGACTAAAGCCATTTACAGCTCAGCTTATTATTATGGCTGTATTTTATACACCTTGTTGTCTTAATTTTCTGCTAGATGGTTAAGACTGAGATAATGCAAGACCTATATAACAAAAAAAAATTATCTTTTGAATCTGGTGAGGTTTGTCAAGTCCCTTCCGGGTTTATCTTGTAACCCTGTACCTCTCTCTCTTTCTCTGTGTCACCCATGTGGATGAGTCATGACCATTGCTTCCTCTGTTTTCTCTCTGTGAAAGCCTGAGAGAAAGTTTTCTCTCCATGTGACTCTCCCTAAGCACACTACAGATTATCAATCACATTCCTCTGTGGTTCCACAATCTCCCTGCTCAGAAAATTTGAGGCACAACTGAGTTCCATGATGTTACAGTACAGGCTCACCTGTGTCTTGAGTATTCACTGACCTTGAAAGGCTAAGGCCAAAATGTTGACGGACCTTGTAGCTCGTCCATTTCTCCAAGTTTTGATCTGAAAACTTAGGTTATAAACCATCCAGAAGAGAAGCGGATTGGTACCCTGCAACACATGCAGTTCAGTTTACCCTATCTGACTAATTTCCTTTTATTGTTATACCTTTCTATTTTTATTTCTTCTTTTGATTTCTTATACTTGGGAGACTATATATTTGCACATGTGTGTCTGGTTTATTTCACTTATGAGTATATGTTCAAGTGGCATCCAGCTAAATATAAATGCTTCAAGTTTATCATTATTTATAGCCAAGTAATATTCCACTGTATAGAAATACATCTTTTTCAGCCATTCCTCATGTGATGGGCATCTTGATTGTTTCCAATATTTTTCTTTAAGAAATTGTGCTGCTATCAGTAAACATATATCACTATGATATGATGTTTTAAGTACCTCTTGGAAAATTCCTAGTAGGAGGATAGCAAGCTTAAATGGGATTTCCAGTCCTACTTTTGTGAGGGGTGTCCACACTGATCTCCACAATGGTTGTACCAGTCCACATTCCCACCAACTGTGGAGAAGCGTTCCCTTTTCCCTACAACCTCTCCACCATTT
>PVKA01038928.1:0-19867 GCA_004027165.1 Ctenomys sociabilis
AAAATTCTATGTATTAAAAGTCAGGTTAGAGAGCATAGTTTTTTTTAATTACTTAATTAATTTTTTTGGCAGAACTGGGAATTGAACTCAGACCCTTGCAAGAAAGCCCTTATTTTACTAAGCCATTTCCCTGAACCCAGAGAATATGTTTAATATCCTGACTTTTTCACTTGATTCTGAACCATAGGATTTTGTGTATCTGCCCTGGATTAAGGCTATGTCGCCTAGTTGAATATGTCTTTCAGATTAAAGTTACATTGGCTTTTGAGGCAACATTACCTTTCAGGCCTCTGAAACGTTGACTCCGGTCTCCTTATATGAACTGTTTGTCGCTCTGCTAAGCAGATGGCCAGTCTCTTTCTGTTCCCTTTGTGCATGGCAGCCTTGGTGATCACCTATTTTAATTACCTCATAAAGAGCTGGGGACAGGACTGGGCACTGCCTCTGACATTGTCACCCTGGAGTTCCATTATAATGGACCGTGAGCTACACTAAACATGACCTTGGGGTGTTTGTGAGGCCAGTGAGATTAGCAAACAGAAACCTTGAGAACAATTAATCCTTCTCTGCATAACAGCGGGGCAGTGGCTCTGCAAAGACAACCCCGCAAGCAAGCGGATTTCTGAGTCATTTTTAGCACTGTGCCTGCATTCTGGCAGATTGAAAGGCTGAAGCTGAGGAAGTGTGTGGGAAAGCAGGTGATTTCTGCTCTCCAAATACTGCGTGATGCTCGGCACCCCTGATCAATCTGCAGCAGAGTAATCCCGCCATAATTGACTGACCCTGGTCTAATCTTGCTTCTCCATCACAGCTCCTTGGCAGGTCATCTCACTCATCTAATTAGCATTCTTTAGGGTTATTCCTCCACCCACGGATGGAGCCCACTGGACTACTGCAAACACTGTGACATTTGATAAGAAGCAAGGTGTACCTTCTGGCATGCCTCTCCTCTTTAAGGACCAAGTACATGAACTAATTAGTGTTAATTAGCAACAGAGTGCTTACTGGGTTGATCAGATCTGTGCCCAGCTTTGAGCAACAATGTGTTACTTCATTCTCACCCTCCAACAATTGAAAAAAAATGGGAAATAGTCCCTTTGAAATGTTAGACAAGGTGAGGCTTAAAAAGGTTAACTGACTTGCCAAAGGAGGGGGGCAGTTGCTGAGCGGGGCCTGTCTGAGTCTGCAGCATTGCCTGAAACCACCACTAGGATCACCCTTCTTTGCACCCCAGGTTCTCAGACCTCCTCCCTCTTCCAAACCAGATGGCAACCCCTCTACACAAATGTCACCGGTTAGCACAGGTAGTTGCTTTAGTGATGATGGAAAATATGAATTGACAGGCAACAGCTTTCATTGGAAGTTAAGACAAAGAAAAGATTCCAGCCTGGGCAAGAGCTGGGGTGGGGGTGGGGGTTGGGCACTCTGATAAATTGGCCACCCAGAAAAGCAGGAGGCCAGGTTTCAAGCTTTAGCTGAGCTGGGCCAGGGTTCTTGATCTTCTTCTGGGTTGTGATTTACACAGCTCCCAGGAGCTTTTAAGCCACGAGGGGCAGTTGCAGAGCTTCCGTAACTCCCTCAGCCATGAGGGGCAGTTCACCCATGCTTGTTTCTGTGGGGGGTTAAGTCCCTTGATTGTCTCAGTCACATAAGGCTCTTCTGGGATCCCAGGTGACCCTTGGTTTAGGGCAGTGGAGACTTCTGGATTTAGTTGAAAGTCTCTGTGAAGCTCTTCTCCAGATGGTGTCAGTCTTGAGGGAGGTGAGCCTGATTAGGTAAACTCAAGGGGAAGAAGCCTTGTTTGACAGCTTCTACAAAATGATGAACATACCTGTATCCAAAATGTTAAGGTAATAAAGAATTGTAAATAAAGGTCAGGTTTTGTTCTATTTTTAGTTACCTGTTGTAACCTAGCTTAAGCCCCAGGAAAGAGTCACAGTTGTTAGGAGAACTACTTTTAAGGCTCTGACAGCTTAAGAAGAAAACACAAATCATGCTTTTAATGAGAACCGGTTAAATGTCCAGGAGTGTGAATGCCACCTGTTCCAGGGGTGGGCTCAGGCTGTGTCAGTAGGACCTACACTTTCTCCTCTTCACCTGATCCACACCAGATGGGTCCTGGGAACCGAGGCAGTAAATGCGTGGTCACTCATGAACATAGGATCGTATTTTCAAGCTTCCTTCTTCGGATCCTTAGCCCATCTGCACCTAGCACCCCAGGTAAGGCAGGTAAGTTGGGCTCTGGTGACTTTGACAACTAAATACAGAGAAACTTGGATGAGGTGCTAAGCCTGCCTGAGCACTTCTATCTTTCTTAGAATTTTATTTTTAAATTTTTATTTTTATTTTTTATGTATTTGGTTGTTAGTTGCAGGGTCTCACTATGCAACTCGGACTCGTGGTGATCCTCCTGCTTTCAGTCTCCCCAGTGCTGGGATTACAGGCATGTGCCACTACACCCTGGACTATGGCCTGCTCAGCCTGTCCTGCGGGTGGGGCTGGCACAGCATGTAGCGCAGGGGATTCAACTTCAGTCCTTGCACTTGTCTAAGCTTGCCTACTAAAGTGCCAAGTGGACTAAAGTGCCACTGAACTGTCTCACCAGACCCCCCTTTCTTGGAATTTCAGAGCGTCAGCCATAGATACTCACTATGGAGTCTTTCTGCCATGAAATTTGCATTTGTAAATATAAACTGTAGCAAAATGTTGCCACTACTTATGACTTCACCTGGTAATGAGGGCCAGTGGCAGAAAAGAGGTTAGCTACGCACCTCTTCTCTACAAGGAGCTGTCAGGCCCCAGGCCAGGTCCCCGTGCCAACGTTCACAAAATGGTCACAAAACCTTTGTTTCCCATCACACACTTAGACCACAAAGAATATGCAAAGCATGATCTCACTGTGGTCTTCAGTCTTGGGGGAGATTTAGGGTTTGGAAAAGGCAATGCTTTTTCTTCCCTGTCAGGGAGAAGAGAGAATACTCCTCCTCTCTGTTGCCTTCTGCTCTGAGTCAGTTTGATGCCTGTGATCACAGAAATACCTTCGCAGCTCCTGGTAGCTTCTGGACTTCGAGGCAGTGGAGGACCAAAGATGTCTTGTCCTATAGCTCAGAAGCCCCAGTCAAATTCTGAAACACATATTAGTTTTTATAAGCAAGCAAACTGAAAACAAAATAAACAAATGAGTCACCCAAGCTTCCTTTCAACTTGAGAAAAATGCCAGCAACCTGTCCTCTGACTCTGTGAGCCCCTGGCACAGGAGATTTTCTTTTTCTTTTGTGAACCTGGCATTGAACTCAAGCCCTTGCATTTACCAGGGATGTGCTTATTCCACTGAACTATCTC
Organism: Ctenomys sociabilis; assembly: GCA_004027165.1. Lineage (NCBI taxonomy): Eukaryota > Metazoa > Chordata > Mammalia > Rodentia > Ctenomyidae > Ctenomys > Ctenomys sociabilis. The sequence goes on from PVKA01038928.1 coordinate 3,343, forward strand.
TCCAGCACCCACAGGAGATTTTCTTGAGGCAATGGAAAAGACATTTTATTGGCAACTTTCAGCCAAACCTGTGGCTGTGTGTCCCAGATTCTTAGGCTGAACTATTAAGTGGGCGCCAGACTGAAAATCATAATCCAAAAGGAACTGGTAGGCAATGTAGGTTCTTATCCTGTATTTCTGTAAGGGCAACAATGCCTGCCAGCTAGTCTAGCCAGTTAATTCTGCTATCCGGACCACTCATCTTAGCAACATAAGAATCATTTCTTACAATCCCTGTTCTAATGAATAAAGCTTTTAGAGTTCACAGGGCAGAGAAGTGCCCATGCGTGTCAAAGTCCTTGCAGAACATGGACAGTGCAGGCAGAGGGGACAGTGGAGGAGAGTACAAAGAAAGGACTGCTGCACAAGGGGACCCTGGGGAAGAGAAAACAGCAGAAGCAACGCTTTCTGAGCCCAGCAACTCTCTTCTGAACCTAGAAGGACATAGAAAGAAGTGGTTCTTATGAAGTAGGACAGAGAGCCTCATGAGGACAGGACGTGGGGTTCTCAGGCCTTCATCCATGACCTGTTTACTCACCAAATGGGAAGGCATATTTGCCCTGCCCTCCTTGCTACAGTGTACAGAACGTACCTCCCTGAGGCCCCTTTCTTTTATTTTAAGGACTAGGTGCAGTGTGAGAGTGGCTGTGAACACACATCCTGCAGGGAGGAAACCCCCTGCGGCATGAGGGAGAAGACCAAGAAACCATATCGTAGTCACAACCCAACAGAGAAGGAAGAGCCCTTAGTGCCTGACAGTGGCCATAAAAGCAGTCCAGCTCATCTGTGAACAGGTCTAACTTTCTATACCAAATCTCTGCTTCCCTCCACTCCTCATGTTGAGCGCCTTTCTCAGTTTCTTTGCCTTCTCCATTAAAGCCTGAAGATGCATGCAGCGACTCCAGTGCAAATGCCCAGCACCACCGAAGCATGGTCTCATGCAGGTCCTCTTATCACTTAGGTCCTGGAAGGTGCCTTACCTGAAGCACTCAGCTACCTGACATCAGCAACAGCCTTAGGCAGAGCGACGTAGTCACTGAGGACCTGCAGCCCAAGAAGGCTTAGTTGGCTTGATGGAGGTCAGAGGCAAATCCCCAGAGCATCCTTCTTCCTGCACTCCAGCTTTCTGGGGTGCCTTCCACTAGCTGAACACCATGAGAGCCCAGAGTGTAGGGGGCTGAGTTGCTACTGTACCCAGGAGCCAGCTCTTGTGTTCCACACACGGCAGTGTGAAGCACACAGAGCAGGGTTATATAGTATAACAGCTGATAGCTTGTCATGACCTCGACAGTGGTCAAATGCAAACTCACTTTCTCTAGTGGGTGAGTTTCTGACTGGTGTAGCTCAAATATTAATTTGTCTAACAATGCAGCTTGACACCAACAGGCATATGTCCGTTGTACTTTGTGCAGTCTAGCCTTTTATAGTAAACTACAGACAATAGACAGAACCCCTCCCATGAAGTCAAGCCTATCTCTCTTGAAAATTTGGTAAACCTGCAGAAGGCAGATGCTGGCAGCTGATTCTCCAGCTGGATGTGTGCCTGGGCAGCTCATCCTGGTGACAAGCTGCACCAGAACAGCCTCCTTCAGGAATGCTGGGACAGCATTGGAATGCAGTGGCTAAGGCTCCAGCTCAAAGGGAACTGTCTGGAAGGATGGGACTCAAACTTCAGGATCCCTTATGTTTACTAACCAATGACTCTGGTGGCCTCATCCAGAAGATTCCAGTAGGAAGGGTGCGTGAGTTTCAGAAGGCATGGGCAGAAGCAGAACTAGCTTCACTCACCATCACTTCTGATGACCACCAGGGAATTTCAAGCTTTTCATGCCTTCAACTTTGGACACTGGCTGGTTGAGGATCTTGACTTCTTAATAAAGACCCACTCTTGTCAAGGGATACAAGGACCATGCTGAACTATAATGTACGGTTCCATTCTACTCCCAGTTTAGATGGGCTAGAAGCTGGGCCAAGCTGATTTTCAAACTGGGATTGGGCCCTGTCCACTGGGCCATGTGACTCACTTGAGCCTCATCTGGAAGATTCCAGACCAACCTGTGACACAGTAAGTGCTCAGAGGCCTTTATGTCTTGCTACAAGGTCTGTACCTGTAGTCTGTCTCCCTCTAGCCACCTACTTCACTCTTTTAAGTGAGACCACTCAGTGCTCCTAGATCACAAGTTACCTCAGAGCCACCAGGGCACTGTACATTCTGAAAACTTCCAAGGAAAGCCCTCAGGTTCCACCCCAAGAAGCCACTTCATCCTTGCAAATGGCTAGTCACCTTCCCATCGCCGGGACAAAATCCCCGTGATTAAAGAAGGAAAGGTCTAGTTTGGCTTATGGGTTCAGAGGAGTTCAGTCCAGGCTTGGCTGGCCCCAGGGCACAAATGAAGTGATGGAAGAACATGGGGCAGGAAAGAGGCTCAGCTGGTGGGAACCAGGAAGAAGAGAGAAGGAGAAAGAGAGAGGGGTGGGAGGAGGACAGAGAGAGAGGGAGGGAGGGAGGGGGGAAAAGCGGGAGGGGAAGAGGAGAGGAAGGGGGAAGGGGAGAAGACAGGAGGGAGACGGGGACAGAAGCAGAGGAGCAAGAACAAGAATTCACCCTTCCATTTCACTACCTCAGTGACTCCCCTCCCTCCAGGCCCCACCTTCTAACTGCGCAATGACTTAGAATCTACCAATGAATGAATCAACCTGTGGGTGTTGCGCTCCCGTGATCTGATCATGTGCCAAAGGCGTGCCACAGTGGGGAGAACATTTTCAGTCTGAATCACAACACAAACTTACCTTCCAATGCAAGGTCTGATGTGCTCCCTGACCTAAGAGAAAAAAAAAAAATAAGTAAATAAGTCTTGAGGAAACTGCGATTTCTTTTTTCTCAGTTAGAAACTTAATTTTTTCCGTCCTGGGAAATGCAGACCCTTTCTGCTTCCAGAACAAAAGGTAACTGGTTCTTTGGAGGGGCAAAGACTTACGTTCAGCTCTATATCAAAATGTCTTATAATCTAGAGATACTATCTAGGGTAGTCTATGTTTTCAGACTTAGTTCAAGTTCATGTCCTTTGATTGCCTTAAACTCAGTACTTGTCTTGCCTGCTGACGCAGAGGGAAACATGTTTTACTCTTAAAAGTAAAAGGGCAAAGATTAAAAAAAGAGGAAGAAGAAAAAGACGGTTCACAATTCAGTGGTTGAGTACATTCTGGATTGGTTCTAAATTCAGAAATGCTTTACTTAAGAGACAACTGGAATTTTCTTTACTTTGCAGCCACCCATCCAAGCTTAATCAGTTTTATACCTGCATTTTATTTGGCCTATAAACTTAGTCTTCTACCAACGGAGGCAGTGGAGTTAGTAATAAGCAAACGTGTCTGTTGAACCAAGGCATGACTCAGTTCAGTGAGTTGATTGTAGGACTTCAAAGCCCAAATGAGCTTTCCAAGTTAGGTTGGTAGTGGTGAAATACGAAATAGAAACAGAGATGGAAGAGTTCCACACACAGAAATGGCCAGTAGAAACAGATCACAGGGGCCAGCGTGGGTTTTTCTAAATCTCCCTTTTTCTGCTCCAGTTTAAGCCTTGAATTAGTCATAGACCACTGAGTCCCTGTGGGTAGATATGTGCCACCCCACCGAGAAATATCCTGGATACAACATTCATTCTCTTGTTGTGTTCCTGGTCTGCATTTCTTCATGAATTCTTTGTTACAGTTTAGTGGTGCTGGGATTTTAGTAAATAAGAAAAAGAATCCGAGGCCTGTGTCCCTGCCGCTGGATGATACAGAAGAAGCAGGCCTCCTTCACAGCAGACACTGGGAGACAATGTTGTTTTGCTCTCTAACAATGCTATGGCTACTTGAAATAGTTTGAGATTCCTCTTTCAGAACTCCTTTGAAAAGCTGCTCAAAGAGCGTTGCTGGGCAATGGGCGGCAATAATTTGTACTAAATCTTTTAGTAGTTTATAAGCAGACTGTCACCCCCTTTGAAGTCAACGTATTTTGCTTTTTGTCATCTTATGAGAGAACTCATCCGATGCCTATGATATCACTTTTGATATTATCAGGGAGGTGAACACAAACTATTCTAACCAGTTTTTGGTGTAGGGGAAATTGGGTTATGCAGCAATCAATAATTATTATATTTATTTATTTATTTAGGTGTTACCAGGGATCACACTCAGGACCTTGTGCTTGCCAGCCAAGTACTTATTCCACTGAGCTATCTCCCTAGCCCCAATTAGTACACCATTGAAGCAAGAGTGAAGTAGAAGAAAATCTGATTCTTCCCTCACCTTTAACCCTGCTTACACTGAGAGACAGTACCCCGTGGATCCTTAATGTTTCTGTGCATCTTAGAAGAAAAGCGCTGACTCCCTCCACTCCGCACTAGGATGTTGGAATAACAAACAGCCCTAAAAGGTAGAGTTTGTCCTTCCGAAGCAAAGAGCAGCTGTGCTTGCAGCCTTAGGAAGTGGAGACTGTGTCTCCCATCAGAGCAGAAGATGCACAAACTTGCTGTCCACTTTAGCAAAGTTAGCATCTCTTTGTGGTGCCAAAGGAAGGCACAGTCCCAGGCTCATGTAGAATATGCAGGTCCATCAGCTCTGGGTCACTGTCCTATGAGGACGCCAACCACGCGCGCAGGTATTGCACGACTGCTTCCGTGTCTATCTTGGGAACTGAAGGTGGAAATTGACGCAAAAGTAATGCTCTGGCTACTTCCACTGCATGAGCAACACCTCTTTCTTGGTTTATGACTTGGGAATCTTAAATCTTCCACCAGCATCTATGAAACTCTGTCAGGCTAACTTATATAAAATATCCATTACAACTTTTGACATTCTCTGTCCCAAAGGAAGGCAAGGAATGTTGTCTTGGCACTGAGCTGGGAAGAAAGGCACAGAGTCAGAGAGGAGGTGTAGTAACTGAGTAGCCCACATGTGCACTGGGAGCCTTATAAATTACTGCAAACCTGGTGGCTCAAAAACCTGGTGGCTCAAAACAAGACATCTGTTCTCTGACAGTCCTGGAGGACAGGAGTCTAACACCAGGAAGCTAGCTAGGCTGCGCTCCCTGCAGAGGCTCTGGGGGATTCTCTTCCCTGCCTTATCCAGACGTGGGTGGCTGGTGGCGCTGCTTGGCGTGCGCTGTGTCACTCCAGCCTCTGCTGCTTCCTCCTTGTGTGCTTCTCATCTGTGTGTCCCCATAAGCACAACGGGTCTTAGATTTAGGATGTACCTAGTGTCTCGGTTACTTGTCTCTCATTGCTGGGATAAAATACCTGACACTCAAAATTAAGGAGAGAAAGGTTTATTTAGCTCACAGTTGGAGCTTTCAGGCCATACAAGGCTGGCTCCAAGGCAGAGTGGCTCATGGAAGAGGGCAGCGGTTCATGGTGGCAGAAAACAGCAAAACAGCAAGAGCCAAAAGGCAGGAGCAGTGGCTGTGGCAGCTGGCTGGCCTCTCACTGCCTTACGTTGTATTCAGGGTGGGTGTAGCACTCACGCCCATAATCCCAGCATTGAGTCATGAATTAATCACAAACTCTAGAGGTTGCCCCAACAAATGCATGAGGTTTGGGGGAGATAACTAGACACAAACCATAACACCTAGATTATCCAAGATAATTTCAGCTCAAGAGCCTTCAACTTAATCATATGGGCAGAAAGTCTTTTCTTTTTCCAAAATAAGATACCATAGACGGGGTGTGATAGCACATGCCTGTAATCCCAGCATTTGAGAGGCTGAAAACAGGAGGTTCACTATGAGCCCTAGCTGTGTAGTGAGGCCCTATACACCCTGTACTAAATACATTAAAAATAATTTTAAAAAATTAGTAAATAAAGCACAATAAGGTACCATGAATAGATACAGAGATTAGGAAGTGAGTGTATTTGGTGGGACCACTTTCCAGTCCACTACAAGATCCCAATTCATATTACATGGGGTCAGAGTAATCTTAAGTCATGAAGTTAATTTGAAGTAGTCCTAGACTAGTTGAGTCATTGTGCAGAATAAAGTACAAATATACAAATAAAAATACATCTTCATTTTGGGTGTCGAACATAGTACTAATTCCAGGCTAGGGAGGTAGCTCAGGGGTCTAAGTGCCTGCCTGGCAAGCACAGGGACCTGAGTTTGTTCCCCAGTACTGCATATTGTACCAGGCCCAAACCCCTGGGTGTGCTATGCCTGCCACTAAAACCAGACATGGTGGCACATGCCTGTAATTGCAGAACTAGGGAGGCTGAGACAGGGGGTCACTATGGGTCCAAGCTGTGTAGCAAGACCCTGTGCTAAATAAATAAATAAATGGTACAACCCAACAGATCCCACACACCCTGCTGCCCAGGAACTCATGTTTTGAACAAGTTGACAGTGGCTTTTGCTCCTACTTCAGCTGACAACCAAATGGGTATCAGACTGAGGGGCAGCAAATCTATTGGTTGGCTCATGATCTATAACTTGATGCAGATAACTAGCCTGGTTCTTTCTCTCTGTCTTCCTCTGCTGCTCTATCTTAGTTACCTTTTTTTCTTTCTTTTTTTTTTTTTTTTTTTTTGGTGAAACTGGGGATTGAACTCAGGCCCTTGTGCTTGCCAGGGAAGCGCTTATTCTACTGAGCCATCTCCCTGGCCATTTACCCTTCTTATTGCTGAGATAAAATACCTAACCCTCAGAGTTAAAGGAGGAAAGATATTTAGCTCACAGTCCTTAGAGTTTTCAGGACATAGTTATCTGGCTCCAAGGTAGGGTGGCATGGCAGAGGGGCATCACAGAGGAGAAACAGTTCGTGGCATCAGAATGACAAAAGCAAGAAACAAGTAACAAACTGCAGCATTCGGGTCTTCTGAGTTCTTAAGGGAATGTTGTAAAGGCAGAACCCTGCATAGTGGTATTGTGTCATGAATCAGTCACACACTCTAGATCCAGCCATTTCTAACAAAGCCCCACCTGTGACTACAGAAGGATTTGGGGAGACACTTAGACACAGGCCACAAAATACTGTGCTCAAGAATTTGAACAATAAAGTAGAATAGAATCAGTCAGCTACAGATAGATGCTAGTCCAAAATCTTCTGATATACAAGAGGTTGAAGAGACTACAGGGGTCAGGTGCCACTCAGAGTTGGGGGAAAATCAGAGGGATTAGAAGAATCAAATGAGAGCAGACATGATATAAGCAGATGGTTAATTGACCTTTCATGGAAAGGACCTTAAGGTGGAGACCAATTAACTCATTGAACAAAACATGAAGAATACTTCCTTTGTGCTGAGATAGAGGGGTAAATAAGATGACTGCTTTCCTTGTAGCCTAAGAAAGGCATAAAGCCATTTAAACACCCATATTTTCAGCAAGTGGTATGCACAGGTAGACTACTGTTATTGACATGCCTGGAGTAAATGAAGAAGCATCTCCCATCGCCATGTCCTGAACTTGTGCAGCATTGTTCTGCAGTCTCGCTGAAAGTGTCTTACCTAAGCTCCTTGAGTAGGTGCTGTTCAGACAATTGAGCATCTCCTCTTCTGTTTTTTACCTGAATCAACATTGCAAACAGTCACTATTGGATGACAGGAAGCAGTGCAAGTTGAATACTGTCAGAAGTCCACTCCTTGTAATCTTGAAGATAAGCCACTTGTCAAGATGGAAAGGGAAGAACTTTTAATTAAATTTTCTTGCTACACCAACCTCAGCCCTGATGCCAGATTCTAGCACTGAAAAATCCTTTTCGTTTTGTGCTCTTGAGTGATTGTCAACCCTAACCTATTTGGTGGGCTGTGATCTTCCCAGAGTATGCATTGGACAGTGCAGGATTTTCACTGGGATGTATGCCATGCACCTGAAGAAAAAGATGAGTTGCAATTGAAAAGAGCTCCTAAATGGAGGGATGGCCTGGTGACAACAGGTGGGCAAAAGGCCCCTTCAGTGTCAGAGGCAGAGCAGGGAGAGGCTTCTACTGTCCCCTCTGGGTTCCAAAGTGGACGTCAGAGTGGACACCCATTATCTCTGACCAACTTGCTCCTCTTCCCTATTCTTCTGGAAACAATTTGGTTTTCCTTGTGGGAGCTGTAACTTCCAAGTTATGACACCTGAATAATTCCAGGTACCCTTTCCATCCATTTTTGGTTCTTAAAAGTAGGAGTTGAAATTTGGTTTCTGCTACCTGCCATGAAGAAAATTAGGAAGATTTCCTCAGAACTCTCTCGGTACTAGGCACAGAAGCCAAGGAAGCCCTGAGATCACTGAGCAGAGTGTCCTGGCGAGGTCAGCAAGAGAAGGACCGCCTCATGGCAGTGTCCACCTAGATGCTATGCCCAGGTGTGGCTGGGAGCCTGCAGGGCTGCATGTTGCCAGGGAGATGTACTCGTGCTGGGTGCATATATTATAGATCTCTACATCTATCTATCTATCTATCTATCTATCTATCTATCTATCTATCTATCTATACATATATATAGAGAGAGAGAGAGAGAAAATTTATATCTCTCTTTACATAGAGAGAAAGATATCAATAATTATAACTCATTTCCCTTGCTAAGTTACATCTTTATTTTATTTTAAAGAATATAAACAAAAGCAAAACCAAATAGAAACAAAGACAGAAACAGGGTAGCATACAACAATACATATATTACAAGGGCCAGGGAGACGGCTCAGTGGAGTAAGCGCTTCCCTGGCAAGCACAAGGGCCTGAGTTCAATCCCGGCTTCCACCAAAATAAATAAACAAAAATAAATAAATAAATAAACAAACGAATAAAACAGCAAAGTGAATCTGTGGAATCAGTTGGTTTCTCAGAGTTCATGGTAGGGCCATGTTACAGATTTTCAAAACAAGAAGAGCTAATTAAGAATGGTTGTTCTATTATCTATTTTATCATCAAATCTGTTGCTCAGATTAATGGATATCACTATTCAACATTGGACAAATAAATATTAATGCTTGCTTTCAACAAACCTGAGTTTTTCTCTTGTCTTTTTTACTTTTTAAAAATTCATTTTAAAGAGTGTATAATAATCCCTGATAAGGTGTTAGAAATGGCACACATTTAGAAGAGCAAGATGAGGGGTATTCAACCACGGTTTCTGCATTACACACGTTGTCTCTGATAAAGTTGCTTAAATTGCAGATATCAGCATAAGGAGTTAGTCAAGGTAAAAATTCTGAATATTAACTGCTATTTACACAAAAATGATGGAAATCATTAGTATAATTATCTCAGGAATTCCGTATGCATACTTGCATGATTTTTCCCCCTTCCTTCTTTCCTATCTCTTCTCCTTTCTCTCTTTTTTGTTGTTTAATCTGTAAGTTCAGATTCTTTCTGTTTTACTTTATCTATTATATCTTTCAGGTTTTATCTGTTCTTTCAGGTTCTTACACTAGGGAGACAATAGGATGTTTGCACATGTAGGCCTGATTTACGCCACTTATGAAAAGCTGTACCTTTTGCATGAAGGTGACTTGAAAATAAAAATCTCCCCTTGGTGTGTGAATAACAGTGAGAGCCAGACAGGGCCACTGCAAGTCACGCTCTATGGCGTTCCTGTGCACCACCTTTATTGCTTTCAAAAGTACAGAGTGCTTACATTGTTATTTCGTTATAGTGTGATTCCTTTGTCAGTAATTTCTTTCCTTTTTTTTTTTTTTTTTCTTTTAAGAAAAAGCTACTTGATTCTCATTATCTAGTTTTAAGAGAAAAACTTCGAAACCGGCTTGCAGCTATACGGAATACTAAGCATCTGCTCCTGCTAGGTGGCCCAGCCTGGCCCTGGTTTCCAAGTGTCTTTCTCTCTCTGGCTGTGCCATGCATTTGCACGTGGACAGACTGTGAAAGGTGAGCCGAACAGGAAGTCAAACAAACACTCTGATGTTCTAGCTTGTAAAATCCCTCAGTGCCTGAATGGAGAGAGAAAAGTCCACCTGCATTCTAGCCAGCACGCAGAAGCCCAGGGTGAGGGTAGCCACCTGCTGTGCCTTGGACAGCCTGCCCATGGCCTGTGAAAGCTCCTTTCAGTGAGCATGGTAGGGGGAGCCAGGGGAAATGTTTGTCTGGCCTCCTGGGTAACTCACAGCCCGAGTCTCTCGCCCACCGCTGTGTGAGCCGGAAGTCCAAGAGGGAGCCTTTTCCAAGTCTGGCCACAGGGCCACACGGGGCCTGCAAAGACATTCCACAGCTCCCACAAGAGCATAGAGCAACCATTGTCATGTAAAATTAGCCTGGGCATGGCCCCAGGGAACATACCGTTGGATGTCCTCCTGCTGTCCCCGCAGAAGGCCATGTGACAGATAAAGACTGTTCCAGCTCCTGCTGTGGGTCTGGCGTGCGCACCCAGCTGCTCCCCATCCATCTGCCCCTTTTCATCTCCCTCACTTATTCAAATGCATTGCACCCGACTGAGTCACTCATTGCCACATTCCTTCCCCAGGATGCCCGGGATGAAGATAGCCACGAGGACAGGGAGGATGCAAAGAATGAACCCAGGGTCTTGGGCTTGCCAAGGCTCCATTGAGACTGTCCTGCCCCTTAGCAAGCTGGCTTGGCTCCCTTTCCAGGCTGGCCTCTCTCTGTCCAAAGTCTACTTTGCCTACAATCACCCTTCGGCCTGATGACACAGAATAAGGGCACTGCCTAGATGTCCTCCTGAGGCCTTTCATTCAAAGCCAAGACTGCTGCCATTCTGCCTAATCCCTTCCCCAAAGATGGCTTCAGTTTTTTCTTCACGCCTATGGAAGCTCAGGTCTGGCCAACAGTCCACTGCTCTGACCTCCTAGAGCCAGTTTGTTCCAGGACAGCTTTTCTGTGGGCCTCTCATCAATTTCTATTTTCCAGGCTGGCCACTCATCATGGAGCAAGGCAGACAGCTGAACCATGCTTTGAGAATGCCCTGGCAGTGAAAACGCCAGTGTTAAATGAAAAATCAATTATTTTTCCACTAACTTCTCTGCAACCAGGCCTCATAGGCTCTGCAAAGATAAATGCAAACATGGCTGGGGAGATATCTTAGTGGTCTAAATGTCTGCCTGGCAAGTGCAAGGACCAGGTTTGGTCCCTGTACTGCATGCTCTACACACCTTCATGCAGTTCAAAAGCACCCGAGCATCCCTGCCCAAGGACAAGCTAATGGTTTTTCCTTACTTCTGACGCTCCACAGGGCTCTCATGGTGTGCTCAGGCTTGGAGCTGGATTTCCTGTATGTCTCTCTCACTGAAGTGGAGGCTCTGGGAGAGGAGAGACCTAGTTTGGCTCATTTCTGAACCCTAAGTATCTGGCTTCTAGAGCACCCAGCACAGAGGAGAAACCAGGTAAATGTTTGTTTTATTCGATTAAATAAAAGGATGAGGTTAAATCACAGATTAAATATGGCTCTCTATCATGCTTTTAGTTGTATTAAAACTGCATCATCTAAAGAACTCAAGAAAAAGCAAATCACATCAAATGACATCCAAAACCCCTCAGACAAGTGTCTTTGAGGGAATATAAACAAATGCCTATGGAAATATTGAGGCACCTGAATAGAGCTGCACTTAGGATTTCTGTCACTAAGAGTGACCGAATAGATGCAGCTAATGTACCACAGTGCATTTCAGATGCAAAGGATTATGGGATCAACACTGAATTACCGGAAGGTTCATTTCTTGAAAAGAATCTTCTCCTTTAAGAAGTATCCACTGGAGTATCTGTTGCATCCTACTGTAATGTCTCTGGATTTCAGATCATTTGTTACTTGAAGAAAGATAAGGCAAATAGATAGAGAAACCTAAAGCCAAAGTGGCAGAAAGCACTACCCTACAAAGACCAGCTACAAAGGAAGAGAAGACATCTCACAGGCAATAAAAGTTGGCTAATGCTCTGGCAAAGTGCCTGGAGTCTGAGTTCTCTTCCATCTATCCATTAGCTGTGTAACCTTGGGCCTGTCACCTAAGCTTTTAGAACTTATATCCTCAGTGTAAAATTAAGAGAGGACTGAAGCAGTGTCCTGAGAGAGCCCAGGAAATTGCTTCAGAGCCTTAAAAATCTATGCACAATATAAAGTTAAGTATATAGGCTATGGAAAGACAAGAAGAGGGCAATCCTAGCACTGGCCCTCATTATCGGTATGCCCTTGGCCAGATTTTTTAAACTCCCCTAAGCGTAGTCTCCTAATCTGAAAAAGAATGATTATCAAATGGAACTTCCAGAGTTAGGAGGTGTTGTAGTTTGGGGTTACGCAGGGGAAAGCAATAAATCACAGGATGCTTAATTATAAGATTATTTTATAGTATATCACCCAAGTAGTCATTTACAAAGAAAGTGCAGGAAATCTGTCTACCCACTAAAGACCAAAGATTCCACAGTAAAATGGAATGAGTCTAGCTAGACTTTGGAGAAGTCTGCATGAATCTAGCTGAAGACCTAGAGCTCAGAACAATGTCTCCCAAGAGTCCCCAGTCAGAGGCCTGGAGCCCCTGACAATGTCTCACATGGGCCTGCTTCAGGGATCTGTGCTGGAAAGACTCAAAAGTCAGTGATGGAAAATAGAACGTCTGTATCAGCACAATGAAGGATCTGTGCTAGCAGGCTAAGGGACCTACACCGGAGCCAAGAAGCAATGCCCAAAGTAAGAATCGAAGCTCCCTGAAAAGTGACACATCTGTCCTCAGCAACAGTGAGGTTACGAGCTTCTCCAATGATGAGGACACCCAAATTCCCATCAGGAAAGCTGACACAGCAAGCTGCTCCAGGAGACTGAGCTGTATAGGCTGAGGGATTTTCACTGCAGCCAGAAAGCAATGCCCCAAGTGAGGACAGAGTTCTCCAAAGTGAACCATATCCATTCTCAATGACAACAAGCTCCTGAGCCCCTTTGACAAAGAGAATAGCCAAGTTCATCAGGAAAGCCAGCATGTGAAGCTCCTCCAGGAAAACCAGCAGCTCCCTACAGCTTCTCCTCTCTAGTTCTCCCTCTTACACTGCCGGCAGCAATCCTCTGGTGGCCTCCCTCACCAGCACCACACTGATTCAGCTCAGCTGGGTGTTACAAGTTGACCAGCAGTAGAGGTTCCACCATAGGAGGTGCGGAAGGTGGCTGGCGTGTGGTGAAGGGGAGCAGCTCTGAAATGCTGGGATTTGGAGGCACACGGCAGAGCACTAGGAGTTCAGCCTCACGTATCTCAAGTCCCAGCTCACTGGGTGACCTCGGGTGCAGGCCTCATTTTCTCAGGTTTCTACCAGTCAAATGAAAACAATGATGGTGCCTAGCTCAAAGGGACGTTAAGAAGATTGCATAAGGAGGGCCAATACACTTAACAAGAATACTCAGGATCTGGCCCTGCTTTTGCTCAGTCTTCTGTCTCCCCTGAGTCCTCTGGCCAGGTTTCTCTTCTCAAGCTCCTTAACTCACTCCCCTGAGGTCAGAGGGCCTTTCCTTCCCATCCTGCCCAGGGGAAGAGAACAAGGGGAGCAAAGTCACAGTGACAAGGGAAGGACCCAAAGTGACCTTGGAAGCACAGAGTGAGTTGGCCTGGCTCTCATCTGCCCTGGGAACTTACTGCTGCTTCACCCTACCTCACCTCCCTTGGTTTCCGAAGCTTAAAATAGCCCGAACCGGTGTGGCCACATTTCACTGCGCCCCAGGGTGTTTGCAAAGGCTTCTCTGCGCCCTCACTATCCAGGCTCCAGTTCTGAGCTATTCATACACACCAGGCTCCACCGGGTCTGCCACAAGAAAGTGTTCTGAGTGCCTTCCTGCTAAGGCCTTGTCTGCAGGCAGCTCTGCTTGCTCAGTGGCTTCAGATCAATCAACCACTGTACAGGCCAAGAAATAGGGATGGCAAGACCCTTCCAGCAGGGGTGGAGTGCTAGGGTCAGAGAAAGGGCACTATAGGTCCTTAGCAGAGAAGGAGGGCCGTGTGACCGGAAGAGCAGCTGCACTGGAAGGCAGGTGGCTGCCTGCCTTTGCCCACTGCAGTCCTGCAACCCAGAACAAATCATCTTCCCCCAAGGGAGCCACTGGTGGTATCAAGATAAAGCATCTGTAGCTGTCTCAAATTAGTTCTGCTCCTACTTTGTACTGACTTCAATCTAAGGCTAAGCAAGATGTCAGGGAGGCTCTCTCGCAGCAACAAACCTAATTCTCCCTACTGTCCACATCCAGCAGGAGATGAGAAAGTGGCTCTCTTCCTCTTCACTGCTATCCAGTCCAAAGTCCTACTCAGATTTCTGCGGGGTGAGTTGGGCTATGTACCCCCTTAGAGTCAGGGACTTGGTGCACCAGAGCAGAGAGCCTGAGCTAGCTCCCCTCCAGGGGCTGAATTCTAATGGCCTACTGGAAAACTGAAACCACACTCACAGCCTCCTCTTCAGTGAGGGTTTTGCAATCCTGCTGGGTCTGGCCAACCAGATGCTCCCGATGAGGAGTGGAGTACAACAGTGAGAGGTTCAACCATTTTTCTGTCCTATCACCTCTGGCTCCTGAAGGGCAGCCGTTTCAGTGTCCAGTCGCTTTGCATGAGCAAGAAGCTTCTGAACCTTAAATGGTAGCAACCATATATTACGGAATGCAGGAGGCCTAGAGGGCATCCCTCACTTTACCATCTTCTTGCTTGAGCCCTGGTGGTCAAAGAGCACCTTTCTCAGAAACTTTGCGTCCTTAGCCCTTCAGAAATTTCTGAGCACCCATCATCCTGCTCTGAATACCTCTTGCTTGAGAACTGCCAGGGTAGTTCCTTTCACCTGTGTATGATGCTGGCCAAGATGTTCCCTAGAAGCAGTCACTGGGCCAGAGGGAGAGGAACACCCACCCACAGGGCCTTGGTTAGCATCTCTGTCAAAAGAGTCAGACCAAGAACAATTTCCTGAACTTTCTATTACTTTAGTATTTCTAAAGTACTTTAAACGTTAAATGACAATGAATAAAGGAAAGAAAAGGGGTGGAAATCGGGTAACCTGGCATAGCAAATGTCCATGTCCTGTTCCTAAAGCAACTCAGATCTTCAGGTAAGGACCCCAATGAATAGAACAGTAGAGGGTGTCACCAGTCTGCCCAGGCCCAAATGATGGTGCTGAAGGTGCTGCTGGTCTCACCCCAAGCCCTAAACCCCCTTCCTGTTTCATGGGCCCACTCCCCCATTCTGTTTGGCAGGTTACCTGGGGTCACTGGAGCTTGCCTTGCCTGGGTCGGTCCTCGTGCAATGGCACAGTGCTGCTCGGGGCTACCCTGGGAGGGGACAGACTAAGGGGGAATCGGGCCAGAATCTAGACCTGCACTTCTTCTCCTTCTTCATCCTGCTCCACAGTCCTTAGAAGATTTCTGAACTGATTTGTATGCGCACAAATCCTCCGCCTAGGGCATGCTATAAAGAACCCGGTCATATTGACATGGCCAGACTTACTAGCGGTCAGTGAAGCCCCTGACACCTGCTCTGACTCATTGAAAACATGCCATTGTCAAATCGAGGAGAATCTTACTTCTGAGCTAAGGGTCTGCTTGCAACAGAACTTCCTTCTGTTCAGAAAAGAGATTATTACATGAGGACTTGATATAATTTCTTCTTTGTCTTTCAATCAAGATTAAAACATCAAAAACCAAAAATAGCACCAATTAATCCTAGGTTTAATTTAAGAGCTCCTCACTTAGCAAATGCTCACTGGTTACCAAAGGTACCCACTCAAACCCCAAGTTCCTAAATAAATACAGAAGGAAAATAACACTGTTCTTTCAGTAATAACAGCAACACTCTCCATCTGTGGTGGAGAGTGGGCCCCTGAGCCCAGAGGTTCCTGGGTGAAGAACAGCTGAGGAGAGAGAGAGAAGCAAGCTGTGAGGAGTTAGTGGCCACTCCACAGAGAACTCTTCTGGCCCCTGCTGCTGTGGTCCTGAAGAGCAGCCTTTGTGCACAGGACCTCTTAGGCCACGTCCTCCTCTGTGGTAACGATGATCACATGAGCCCTTGGTGGCCCTGCTATCCTCATCTCCAGGAGAGAGTCCATGCCACCACACTGGGTTGTATTCTGACTTTGAACTTTATGTTGCTAATAGAAATCAGGGAACCATAGAAATAACTTTATTAAGTGTCCTTTGATTTTTCTCAAAAGTAAGCACATTCACAGCACTATACCAAGATAAACGGTCAGAGCTGAGCTTGCTGAGTCCAAAAACAATTCCTGGCCCCAGCCAAGATGAACATTGGGAATTTCCTTCTTCAGCAGCAGCTCAAGTGTCCAAATCAGAAAAGGCTTTGTCTTGGGCCCATGCAAGCCTGCTCTCACTCTCTAATGCTGGGCAGGGCCATTATTTGGGAGATAGTTATATTAGAAAGAGAGAGAGAGAGAGAGAGAGAGAGAGAGAGAGAGAAAAGAAAAGAAAAGAAAAGAAAAGAAAAGAAAAGAAAAGAAAAGAAAAGAAAAGAAAAGAAAAGAAAAGAAAAGAAAAGAAAAGAAAAGAAAAGAAGAAAACCCTCTCTTTGCCAAATTGGAGAGCTGGGTAATTACAATTCCAGGACT